>JACM01034336.1:0-32919 GCA_000787095.1 Periophthalmodon schlosseri
AATAATAATAATAATAATAATTTTGAAACCACAAATTACCAAATGCAGCACATTATAATAACTGCTAATGAATAAACAATACCAATGCTGTGTCTAAGAATTCACATCCTGCCAATTACTTGAACTTTTGTTTTTTTCCAGGAGACAAATCTGGAGCATTTTGGCCGTCATCTGCCAATTTCCAATTCAGAATGCCAATCACTTGTTGAAAATGTAAGACTGATGCTTATCAATAGATGTTTGTATTAACTGGTAGTCGAAGACCACAACACCTACACATGCATATTTAATTATTTGGCATGGAAGACTAATGTAAACCAATACAGATACATGGACCACGTCTTTATATAGCTAATTAGTACTTTTGATGAGTTCATAAAACCACAATGTAAACTTACAATTCAGTTTATTCATGGGTTTCCTGTTTATTGGTGCCATTTTGAGGACTTTTCATCATTCAAAAAATATTATATTTTGTAATGAATTGTTAATTACACTTTGAAACCCATCGAAAGAATAGTAGTATCAAAATACTTTCTAATAATTCTTTGCACAGCATTTCCTTTCATAAAAAAAACAAAAAAAAAACTAGAACCGCTAAAAGAAGAAAAAGTGAAAAAAAAAAAAAAACACTATCCAACTATCTTCAATAATTTCCAGCTCACTTCTTTGTTTTGTTTTCTTGTTATTATTGCACAGATAAGAGATCTGCGTCTCCTCATTGTTCAGGCTCATGCTGATGGTATGAATGCATTACCATGATAGATATGTTCTCCCTCTGAAGTGGATCAGGGGATACGCACGGCTCGCTCAGGTCGGATGATTGACAGGTGGAGGTGGGACCGCTGCTCTCTCCCCATGTCCGCTCCTCTTTGATTGTAATCTCACGCTGAATGACGAGCCAGTGCAGTGGGCGTAGCGTGTTCAGGATTCATTCTCTCTCTCTTTCTCCTGGGTCACATTTTCTCTCTCTGCCTGGCCCCTTATATTAACTAATGGCTGCTCACTTCAATTGGCTGTCACCTGCGCACTGACAGCATCGCGTCTGTAGCCACTATGGAAGAAGGCAATAAGGGACGTCTAAGTGGCAGCGATTCACTGCGTCTTGGGAAATTTGTCATCTCCTCTTTGTGGAGAGAGGGGCTGATTTTGATTTGATAGACAAACATAGTAAGTGCTGCTCATCTCTAGCCACAATGTCAGATAGCATGTTTATTTTCAATTCTAGGCGACAGTTGGAACGCCGGCTAGGATTTTATTTTCCTGGTTTCTTCTCCCTCATTTGGCTTCCACATTTGATCTGTCAGTAGTTTACATAAAGAATATACAGTACTTGGTTTACATGCATAAAAGCAGGGCTGGTGGTCCAAGCCTTTAAGGGTTATATGCCAGGTTCTTGTTTACAGGCGACATTTTGAGGACTTCTGCCCATTGAAAAGATATAATAATTTGTTTTGAACTGTGATTTTTAATTGCTATGACTGTGCTCTGAAACCTATGGATATGGAGTATAATGTGAGACACCAAACACACAAAGTGTCCTTATGTCTTGGATTGTAGCACTAATTTGCTCCTTGATTTTAAATGATGAATGCTAACATTTTTGATAGCATGCTATACTTTTACATATATTCATCTTTCTAATTTTATATTGTTATGACAAAACAAAATCACACATAAATGTCTTCACTGTTGTCAAAATACATTGTCAAACACTGCACTAGTTGGCCCGCTTGTTTGTTATGTTTTGGTAAATGCCTCTTTGACCTTAATTGCACTGAGATGCTTTCAATAGTCCGACAAAATCCAGATGCTATAGTTTGACGAGACACTCCTCCCTTCATTATGACCAAGATGTTAACATGCTTATTTAAGATTTCCATTACTGTTGGACTAGTTATTCAAATCACGGCATGTAAACGTTATGAATACTTTCCTTCTCCCTTTGTTTTTCATTATTGCCCTGCCCCTCTCTCTCCCGTTTGGCCTCCACGGTTCAGATCAGTCAGTGACTAACTATCACACTCTAAGGACAGCTGCACCGTGTTTACAGTCTGGAGACTTTTGGCCGAGTGCGCTGCGAGTATTGTCTAAACAATTTCACTCGCTATATTCCCCAAGGCTCCACATTTCCAAGTGCCAGTTTTGCACCCGAGTGTCAAGACGCAAAGCAGAAAAAGGGTTTGTTTGGCTTGTAACGGCGAAGGAACAGGGAGAGGGAGGTTGGTGACAAAGACCATATGGTTCCTGGCTTCGCTGCAATGCTATCAAAATGTAAAACACTTTGCCTGTCGCGAGGTTGTGTGTGTGCATGCGATGTCAAGTCTGAACATACACCCAATATAAATGCAATGACCTAAACAATTGTGACAGCTGCTTAAACCACTATGTTCCACTCACTGGGATTTATTAAAAGGTATGCTAACATATTTTGCATATTTCGTCTCCCATAGGATTATTTATCTGCAGCAAATCTGTATAGTTGTCCAATCAAGCATCTTGGTCTTTAGAAATCATGCTACATGCTGTTGATTTCAATTAATTACCTCAAGAAAAATGCGACATTTTCCAAAACATTTCAAAGGGATTAATTGCGATGAAAGATAAACTTTGACCCTGCCCAGTATGTTCCCCCTTTCCAACCATAACGGAAGCCATCATATGTTTAAAAAATACACTGACTTGGATCTTGTTTTCCAGTTTGTGTTTAGTGTAAAAGTTGTCTATTTATATTATAATTTTGTTTAGCAGAAAAATAAGGAACATTTTTATTTTACATGTTTTATACAGATACTAATGCAAAATGCAAATATCCTCAATGTATTTTGCCATATACTCTACAAGAAAACTTTAGTAGATACTTATGCATAATTTTACACTCCTGTTGATTAAAAACCCAATTTTCATAGAGGCTTTTTGTCCCTTATTCTCTATGGACAATATTTCCTTCTTCTTTGGGGATCAAGTTGCTGACAGATATTTTGTCCAAATGGGAGAGGAATAAGATAGGCCTGCAAAAACATGCCTGTCAGTTGAAGATAATTTTGCTAGCCCTATTTATACTTAGCTGTCAGTTAGCATATGTTTTCTGTAGGTCTTCATTTCACCTCTCGTCAAGTGATGTTTGCTATCATTTTGAATGTTCATGAATTCCCCCTTGATAGTTGCCGTGGAGACCGTGTTTGACTTGGACCGTTTCCCTTGACAGTGAATCATATCCCTGTTTTCCTGCTCAGCTTGAGACCCAAAAGTTTCCTTACAGCCACAGAGCAGCTAGATTTTATCCTTTCCCAATAACAACCACAAACTTTGCACAATTTATTGACGTCATATGCATTTTATTCACTTAGGTTTTGCTTACAGTGATAAGAGGAGACATTCTTGCGGGGATTATAATTAGCTTGGTTATAGAGGTGTCTGAACAAGCCAAATTAAATTATATCTATAGCTCAACACTAAGTCATTGCTCTGTGGTGAGCAAAACTCGCAATGGTAAGCACATGCCACAACACTTACAATTTCGTCAAAGCAGATATATTAACAGCATAGTGTATGGCTGAGTAATCTTGTTGTCAGAGAAGAAGAGATATAGGGGAGGATTTGGTGATTTATTAGCCTTATACATTATAAATTGTGTTATTCATCATCACAACAGTCAACAGCATTTCACAGTCAACATTAAAAAGGGGTCTTCTGCAGAGGTCAAAGGTCATAAGAGTTACTTACAGGACAAAAGTTTTCACTACCAGTGTTAAGCCCCACTACGCCACAGCAGGTGCAAAATACAAACTCATTTTTAAAACACTGCAAATGCAATAGCAACATTGGTTAGTTTAGATTAGAGTTTAAGTTGTAAAAGTTTTTTTTCAATGATACATACATTAAATACGGCCTCTACAAGAACTGGCAATTGTATTTGCCATATGCAGTGTCCATTTGTCATTTCTCTTTACTACTGTGAAATTGTACAGTGCGTGTAAAGAGGGTGTCACAGGGGGTATTCAGGTCACCTTAATATTAGCGTTCCATTGCTTTATATTGTACATTCTGTGAGGTATCATGTCACTTGCTTGGCTATATTGTTGTTGAATTAAAGGTGATACTAAGGGTGGGAAAAGTGAAAATGGAAAAAAATAAACATATGATCCTCCCAGATGGGTGCACTGTAATTGTATTTTAATCCTTTTCTGAGCAGTTGATCATAACAAACTTTAGGAACTATGCTTTCAGCTAATCATGATTCTTAAAAGAAAGTCCCCGGCAACTACAGTGTAATCAACATTGGGGGAAACCTTATACAGTGAAATTAAAAAGTCATTCTTAACCTTCTGGGCGAGAGGGTCTGCCAACTCCTTCACCAAATGGTTTGTCTTTGTCTACACAAGAGATACTACCACTTAGATAGGCACAGATACATCCATCACTTTTCAAAAAAATAAAAAAGCCCATAGTATTTATAATAATAAAAAAGCATGGTTTCAATTTGAAATACACTATCTTTTTTGCCATTTTGTGGAACAATCCAGGCAAAACATCTCCATGAATCATAGAAGGTTTTGGACCCACCACTAGAAAACTTACTTTTAATTCACCATAAATGATCTAATCTAATATTAATGTTTAATAGCATCACTATATTAACATATGAATATCAGTAGTACAAACAGTAGTGCAGAGCAGCTTTTTCCTTGTTAAATTATGTACTAAGTTTGTACTTTACAGTTTTTACTCATATGCTGAATGTCTCTGCTATAGTTATCACACCTTGCTTATATAGACTATATGGATACTTTGGATATATCTCATTTGGTTTCAGATCTTGGGGGCATTATTGCAATATAACTGGAGACAGCATTGCTATTAAAGATGAGAATAGTCTTTGTACACCATTGTACATCTTTGCCATAGTCTATTTTTAGTTGCAATTAACCTACTGCATGTTTTGAAGGGCAAAGGTGTGAAAGTCTGTTGTTAGTGAAACTGGCTATGGTTCATTTATAGTCCATATGGCACGTTTCCAAGTCATTACAATATCTAAAATTATATCTTACGCATTACTCACCTTACAATGGAAACAGATGGTCTTTCTTTTGTTTATTAAGACAAATGAAAGAATAACAATAATGTGTGTTTGTAAAGCAACAAGAAATATATGTAAAATTTTGTATAGATTGCAGAAATTAAAAGACAGCGGTCTATGACAGAGAGCCTCTTGGTTGCATTTGCTGGTGCAAGCAGCATTGAATCTGGTGTTGATGCAAAATCACTCTTCCAAAACTAAAAAATGTGCCGCCGTCTTGTCTAATAGGCTGCAGAAGTGCTGATTTATAACATGCGCTGGGCATGTGGGGGGACAAAGAGTGTGAGAGAGAGAGAGAGCAAGACACTGCCTTCTCAATGGAATAATGAGATGAACAATTCCATGGCCGTACCACCATCGCTGTCAGTTCTGCCTCTCCTATTTTCTGCCTTTCCCCTCCTCCTCCCCCTCCTCTTCCTCTCGGAGCATCTCTTCATCTGTGTCCTCTGGGAGTATAGTCAGGAATGTGCAGACAGGTTTGTGATGGAGCCGCTGTTGGGGCTGATTTGCCAAAGCTGCTCATTGAATGCTTTGATGACCACTGGTGTGATTGGCTGGTATAGACATGTCACTGGAACAAATACTGGGGAGTGGTGAGCGCACACGGCCTGTAAACCAAATAGGGTGTGTCTCTGTGTGTTTTGCACTTCAAAAGCTCAAGTACATGATTTATAATTCATTACAAAGGTGCAATGATTGAAGCTGAAGAAAAATCCCTATGTTTAAAATGACTTATCTGTTGTTTGAAGGCACTCTTGCTATAGATGAAAAGCATGATCCAGACTAACCATGCTTTATTATTCTTGATTCTAGATTTTAGGCTGATCCGAACAGATAGACAGTGACTAAATATCTGCTATTTTGTTGCATGTACAATTCCTTTTCTTTTCATTTTTATCTCATGATTGTAAATTACCACTATGTAGTAAATAGACATTAAACAGACTATAGTTGTATATTCCATTAATCATACAAAGGATCACAAAAACCCTTCATACATTCTATACAATTACCTATAGAGTTGTTAAGTGATGTCACTTTCTGGCTCCAAGACAGGCAGAATTGTGGCAAAATTAAAAAAAAAAACTAAACTAAAAACTAAAAAACAACAACAACAAAAAAACCCAAACTTAGAACAGCTGTGAACCAGTTGAACCTGGAAGTAACATCATCACTTAACAACTTTATGTTAGAATCACTTCATATCACTTCAAAATGTTTTCTTTCAATTAAGGTGGGCAGTCAGTTGTTTCCAAAAGAATACGTTGTTGATAGAGACATTGCACTTCTGTGCCAAGGGATATATAATACTCCCTACAATGAAAGCATAATCAGGCTTGGATAGACAGTACTCACTGTATGTTGAGCCTGCAGTAGACATCCAGTTTCCTGCCTTTCTTTACACCCCCTGGCTACCTCATTTATTTCAGCTGTTGTAAATTGGATTATATGGATGTTTTTATTGATATTTCTTCTCATTGCAATTATAATCCAGCCTCCAAGAGCTACAAGCTTCTCTTGACATGCGAGGGAATCATTAGGCAAAAAGTTTTGTTGACGTTCCTAAAACTTAAAAGGTGTCAGAAAAGATATACTGAATTGAATCTTTCCTCAATCCTTATATCTAAATAAAGTGTCTGAAAGACCATATATTGCATCCTTCTCTATTTTATTCGACCAGCAGAACGTAGCAACAATCAAACCGGCTGCAATTTTATTAGGAACTAGCTCAGGGTCTATCCAAGGCATTTGACAATATATCAGTGCAATATCACTGACTCTAAAAATGAATATTTGATTATGTAAAAAGCGTGACTTCCCTATTCGCCTGGCCTGCCTCATTTACTGTTGTTCTCTATGGAGCAGTTTCCTCTAGACCTCCCAAGGCTATTGCAGCAGATTTAACAAAGGAAGTCAAATACAGGCTCCGATATGTGGCAGACTGGGAGCTGAGGGGGAGAATAAAACCCAGACGTGATGACAAAACTAAGAATGTAGGAATAATTAAAAGAGTCAAAGCAGTTGAAGCTCTAGACGATCATTTATTTACGCACTTTTAAACACCGCTTACAGGCATTGACACGCATCTCCATATAAAGCACCTACCTAAAGCTGTTGTTTTTACATTTTCTATGGCGTATCCATCTGCTGTATGCTTTTCTTTTCTTTACCCAGAACGCATCAGGATTCAAGTCATTTTCCTAACAGCAATCTACCGGCAATTTATTACAATCTAGCATGAAAAATATGCTATTATGCAGCTAAAATTAATTTTTGGGTGTGATATTACATCTCGGGTACTTCAGACAACAATACAATAGCAAACTGTGGAGTGTCAAATTGAAAAATGTGCATGGTTTGAATGAAACTTTGGCGGAGTTAGTAATCTAATAGCAACGCCTGTTTGAGTTTGTGTATCTTTAAATCAGCCATGCGAGCGTCCATGTGAACATTTTTGATTGAAATAGTCCTCATTTTCATGCAATTTAATTTTTCAGTCGTTTATATACACAGCTTAATGGTACAGTGCCCCATTTTCTAATTTCCTCCCCCTCCTAATCACTCACACCTAACCTTCACAACAACAATTTCACCTCATCATAATAAAATACAAAAACAGTATTTTCACCCTTGTTAAATCCGCTGTACCTGATTTCATGTTTCTTCAAATAAAAAAAAATATATATATTCACCGCAATGAGTTTATAAGCACGTTTCACAGAGTTTTGCTGTGACCCCACTGCTAACTAACAACTAGCATTGTAACAGCACACCAGCGTTACATCCTGGTTTACAGATGATACAAAAAACGCTTTAGAATTAGATTCAGAAAGAACACAGTGGTCTCATTTTGATCCTAAGAGCTGCTTTTACAATATATATACGCTTGGGCACGACAAATTTTTACATGAAAATAATTTGGCTTTTTTAGTTTTGTAGCTAATGTCAAGTATTGAAACCTAAAAAAAGAGGCCTTCAGTTTAACATTCCAATGTCCTATTATGTGATTGCCCACATTTCCTCCAGTGTAGGAAAATGTTGGGTCGTTTAACCCTGTGCCACGGTGTTAGCTTTCACGCTACAGCCCACTATCTGTTTGTCTGCAATGCTGTGATGATGTTCTCTGGTGTCAGCCCTGTGAGGTCAGGAGGAGGAGGAGCAGCTGAATCCACTGTTTGACAAGCTGTCAGCAACTGGGACACCACCGAAATAATATGTGAGTGTCAGTCAGGAGGGAGAAGGGAGACACACGCCACCTGTTACTATGTCAGAGAAATACTTGTCTGAGCTCACCGCGCGTTAGATGGTCATAACATAGTCTGATGTCATCACTGGGGGTCAGCCTTTGATCAGATTCACCCTTATGAAGCTGATGTCATCAACACATATAGAGGCGTTATGATTTGTAAGGCATTATCTCGTACTGATGTTGTTTTATATTAGCTTTTTAAAATGCTTTACCATCAACCTTTGATCACATATGCTTCCACTGTTACTTTTGGAGGATGAGGCATGATGACTAAATGTTTACTGAACCAGATAACTTTAAATCTAATTTTAGTTACTTCTATTTAATTTCTGCAGAAAAGTATTGTACTGTTCTCATTTTAAGAGTATGGGTCTGACTGCAATGTCTTACTTGTTCACTGCTCATTTCCTTTAGTTTATGTAGCTTATTTACAGTCTGCCAGGGCACATCCAAATAGGTAAAGAGCTTATGTAAAATCTATGCTTTTGCTAATTAAAACATAATTACTATAATAGATGTTTTTTACTTCTTGAAAATCTCGTCCATGTTTGCAGCAAAACACCTTAATTCTGTCTTTTCCAAAGAGCGGACGATTTGCATGCTGTGAGCTTTGATTGGAGCACAAAGAGACTCATAACAATTACATCCAGCCTCAAAGACATATTAGTCAAAGAGACAGATCTCGTAATAAAATGACAGAGAAAAACAAGAACATCTGTGCAAATGACACATTTTTGCCTGTGTGTTTGATGGCAGCACCATTTCTAGGCTCACATTAGCTGCAGATGAATGACAGGTGTTCTTTGTCTAATGCAAAAATTGCCTGCTACAAATACAAATGGAGGCTTTTTACTTTTACCAGTATTTTTTGTAATATTGTGTAGGACATATGTTTATATCCAAAAAAATGTTGTGTGTGGAACATATTGCAGTGTAACGTTCTATAATGTTGCTACAGTAGTTTTTACATTGGCTTCTGTCAGATAAACATCCTCCCTGGCAAAGCTTGAGACTGACAAGAAAACGCACCCTGTATATTTTCAACTTCACAATATGTACTGTATTTTTTGTCACTCTAACCCTACTCTTCCCAAGAAAATGTCTCGTGAGATAAAATGCATTTTAGAATGACATTTGTGTCAAACATGTATCTGTGCTCTTTCACACCTGCCAATAACATTTTGATCCTGTTCTGGTCAGCCTTGTTACACAGTGTGAATGTTGGTGAGTGCATCTTGAGAAATTAGATCTGAGAACAAGTGGAGGTGTGAATGGGCATGTGTCTTTCTTATTAATATCTTAATTATGACATTTATTAATAGGATCATGTCAGCGAGTTAAACAAATGTGTTGACAGCCTTGTGCTCTTTTGAAGTGTTTTTGGAAATGCCTCAAAGAATTCGAAAAATAATTCCAAAATGGTGTGTGTGAGTTTTTTATTCGATCAATCACAAACCCAAATGTATTTTTCAAGTTGTGTTTTTAATCTGTTCTTTCTCCAACTCACACCATCACACCTATCCCTATATACAAACCTTGCAATCAAACAAGCATCCAGTCACACAAGGGACATGGGCCAAGTACACTTTGCGAGAATTCGGACTTGAACAAAAATACCATGTCTTTCCCAGAACTCCACTCTTTAATAATTGATAATGTTTCTTCACAATTTTATGGATTATCTTTCAGAGCTGCAACCTCACTGTGCTAAATTTCTTATGGAATGTCAAAGTAGGATTTGCCGCAACATTGGGTATGCTACTCAAACACGCAAGCCCACCATGGACACTTGAGGCTATAGAGTGTTATCTGCATGGCCTTCAAACTGAACTGCCTAATTAAAATCTTCAGATGGAGTGAAGTATGAGAGGATTTATTACTGGCCGCTTAATTAGATCGATGAGGGAAAGGTTTTTTCTCAGCTGATTTGGTGGTATGCCATAATTTACCACATAAACAAATTAACAAGCATGATAAAGATGGATGTATGGATTATTCGCTGTAGTTTTCCCACATTGCATCACAGAACTCTACACCTCGCACCTGTGTTTTAGCCTGCAGATATTTACACCACTGAAATATGTAGTACTATATATGCCGTAAGGAGTAAAGCACTGAAGAGTCTACTCCCTGTGTATATTGGCAACTTACAAATAGTGCAGATGTCAACAGTAAGGACACCTAACCAGAACTACTAAAGCAAAATATGGATCTTAGTTAATGGGTTAAATGCTCAGTCTAATATTGTGTAAAACAATTCTATGATGATGGAAATATATGTAAATTGTATCAAAATATAAAATGTTTACCTATAAACTGTTTAATAAGTGGACTAAGGGAGTGTGACATTACCCATAGCGTTCAGCTCATCGAGGTTAGCAGTTATAGGGGCCAATTTGGAGCTGAGTTCCATATTTGGAATTCTGATCGCGAATATCATAGCAACCAAAGAGCCAATATGGAGCGAAGCTGTTGAAGGTAACGCCCCTTCCCGCATGCACCGCGGGTTTACAGTGCTGTCAGTCAAACCTGTCGCTAATGCTAGCAGGAGCGACCTCGGGGAAAGATTTGTTATTAATGTTCGTATCTTGATTTGTGACACAATAGCGAAATAAAAATAGCAGGATCACGTAGAGTAGATCAATATGAACAGTTTAAGACCAAAATGACAAGTCTGACAGCAGCAGTAACAAAGAGAGGGGCAACACTTCCCATATGGAACGCGGCAGCTAGTAGGTTAGCTACATCCATTTATATATAAATGTATTTAGATCTATGTTTTGCCCCTGAACTACAAGGTCATCAGTGTCTATATTGAGTCCATAGGTTTGCACATTCATCTGAAATGCCAAGAAGAATAAACAATATTTGTGCCTCTCATAACATTGCAGTTCCCAGACCCAGAATTGATCATGGAGTAATGCCATCTTTTGAACAGTATATGATATGTTAATTATGTATATTCTCCATATCAAATTAGTAGGATCTTGCTATACAGTTATCTTTTGAGTTCAGAATGTTGAAATAATGAGACTGTTGACATATACATTAACAATTAAAAAAATAGTCAAAAGTACTCAAAATGGCACCTATAAAATGAATCTGAAACCCATGAGTACGTCGAATATAGTGCCACTGCCTACCAAGACTATTATTTCAGACTTCTCCTCCTCCTTGTGGCCGGTAAACTATATATATTTTTTGCTTATCTTGCACGTTCACCTTTATTTTTACAGATATTTTGATACATTTCCTATCTACTATATTTCCCCCCATCATATACCATGGAAATGCCAGGCGGAATAAGCTGTTGAATCATCCTCTCCCTCTCCATGTGGACTGACACATATCTAGTGTCTCCACTGACCCCTCTTCTTAAGGCTGCTAGAGATGAGCTCTTGTTTAATTGACAGGCCGTTCCCCTAACTGCTCCACCGCGCTGACAGATAAGCAAGATTTTTTTCTTCACTAATAGCCACCGGACACCTGCGCGTCTCGTCAGTTGTTGCTTGAGGTTTGTTGACAGCACGCGACAGGAACAGGGATGTGATGTAGGAGCGCTGTCACTCCTCAGCCCCACATACTTTCTGTCATTTTCCAGGAATACGTGAATCGGCCCTTATAAATAGTTTGGGTAGAGTGCGTTTTCATTGGCTTGTACTTGTAAAAATGCAAATAGTAAAAGAAAAGCATAGAATCTGTCAATCATGATGTGCATATTTCATGGCATTTATTTCTAGCATTCAAAATGGTTCACCTCCATTCTTTCTGTAATTCTGGGAGCAGTCTAGCTGTAATTGTTGTGTTATATTGAAATGATTAGCCACTTACTACTAGAAGGAAGTGCAAGGTTAGCAAAAATAATATGCTAATGATTAAGTCTATATTTTTTGACATTTTCATGACATTTTAGTTTTGATAATTTTTTTTGGTTCAGTAATAGTTTCCCTCATAATTTCTGCAATCTGGGCCGTAATGTAAAGTAATTGTATTTTTCTCTTTCTATAGTTGACGTTTCCTGTAAATGTGTATAATATAAGGCACATAAACTCATGCTGCATAAAAAGTGTCTGTCTGTGTTTCTCAGTCAATGGCAATGAGCCTAAAGAAATGATTTTGGAGCTATAATGTCTCCTAAGGAAATTCCACACAAGGTATTGACTGACCTTGTTATACAGTATACTACAACATTATACACAATGCACCCTTGAATTCCTTTGAGGCTTCATATGGAATGTTCCTCTGAGACCAAAGCATACCAAATATTGTTGGTGGGGGCGCTCCTTTAGCCTATGTATTCCTGCTTTGTTTTCAGTCTGGCTTTT
Source organism: Periophthalmodon schlosseri (assembly GCA_000787095.1). NCBI lineage: Eukaryota > Metazoa > Chordata > Actinopteri > Gobiiformes > Gobiidae > Periophthalmodon > Periophthalmodon schlosseri. Next base: position 12,656 of record JACM01034336.1, read on the forward strand.
GCTTGTTTGAGTAGAACTTGGCCCTGGGTTTGCCTCTTTCCTCACTCCACAGTATCTCTCCTCCACTGCTGCTCTGTTGGCATTGATTATCTCCGACCTGAGCTATCCACTGCTTGTGTGAGTCCCTGTGTGCACCTATATGTGTGTGTGCGTGTATGTATGTTTGTGTGTGCTGCATGCTGAGGAGGCAGATATCTCTAGAGGCTCAGTAATAGACCAGATACAGTTGCCCGCCTCACATTGCCATGGGGGGTGGAGGGAGCTCTGCACTGGGCGGAAAGTATCTGAAGGGAACAGGGGCCAAAAGGATGAGAGAATGTGGAGCTTAGATTTGAGAGAAATCCTATCTGTTTGATTAGCCCTTTGACTCCATTGTCCACATAGCTCCTCTATCTCTACATAATTGAATTAAATACCTTGGAGCGATATTATGGGAATGTGTGAATTAAACATGTGCTTTGACCCTGTGGAGTTGTGACACTGTTGAACCCAATCATTCAACCCGATTTTGAATCATTTGTTTCTTTGTTTAATATTTGGCAAATGTGTGACAGTTTACACTTGGGGAATATACTTTATAGAGTTACATATAAAGAAAACATTCATGAGCTTTAGCAGTCTCAAACACAGCATGCAATACGTCTGCATTTTCACAGATTTGGTGGAGGTGGGGTGTCACAGGTTATAGCCAAGGGGTGTTGTGTGACCTTACAAAGTGATTTAAACCATCAATATTTGATATGCTGTTTTTGACATTTTATGCAAATATATCCCGCTTCCCACAATATTGGAAATGCTGAAGTGATGGCATTTAGTAATCGCGAAAAGGTCAAAGCCAATATAAAGATTTAAATTGTTACAATGGAACCTATTAAGACAAATCAACTGTTTTCATCTGATGAACAGTAGCAACTGGACAGATTTTTTTATTTGTGTGTTTTTATTGTATCCATCCATGTTCTCTGTTGGATTTAAGGTTTGTTATAGTGAATGAATGAATGAATGATTGGCTTTGTGTTGTTGTAGGGAGTTCAAATCAAGGTCAGGCCAAAGGTTAAGGTTCACTTTCTTGTTGCCTTAGGGAATTTGCCCTTTGCATTTGACCCATCCTTCAATGTTGCAGTGGTCAGGAGCAGTTCACTGTGCCACAGTATAGACTCTCTCTAAATGCTGAGCTAGATTCATGATCAGACTTAGCTGGAGGAATATTTTAGGTTTGTGGGGTAAACTGAAAACAACATGAAAACTCTCTGGAATTCAGCACGGGACCTTCATGCTCTGAGACAGGGACACAAACCACTCAACCACTGCGTTGCCTTCATTCTATGGACCTACTATAGAGAACAATTGTTATCTTCTATGTTCTACATGTTCTATGGGACTACTTTTACAGTTGCTTTTGCTGAGCTTAAGTGTCCATATGAGCCCTGCTGTTTGCACTACTTTCATTTCTCTCACGCACCACTAGAGTTTAATCCTACTCTGCTGTAACATATAGGGAATAGACACACAAGTCTAATAGGTATTAATGCTTTTCCTTTTGCTGTGGTTGGAGTGTAGCGGGGGGCAACGGCACAGCAAGATGACTCCAGAACCAAATTGCTTCTGGTTGAGAGCGACTCACGGAGCTTTACAGTCCCATGAACACACAGTGGGGGGGGGGGTATTCATATGTTGGTGGCTGTATACACTCACGCTGCCATGTTTAATAGTCTTCTCTGTCACTTCTATTCACTTTTTGAACAAAACAACATGCTAGCAAACATGATGACTCTAGCGGCTCATACATGTTAGCTTGCACACTCCAATGAACGCTATTAGACTACCTGGGTAAGAGACACCTACTGAGCTTAATCGCAGGTTGCAGTCTCGGGCTATTTTACTGTTCCCCGCTATGTAAATTACTGACGAACAACTGGAAATGGTGACCTGTGCTTTTTTCTCAGAACCTCGGAGCGTTTGCATGTGAATGTCAAGCGGAGCGTTGAAAAATGGTGCAAGCAACAACAAACCAATTAATTTGGACACACGCTGCCTTAAAGAGATGGATTGTGCAAATGGATGTCAACAGAATAATAAAGATATTGTGACGTATATTGCAAGGTTTTTCTGTATAGAGACTGTGCTATCATGCTAATTAGCAGTGACCTTGTTTTGACCTGCTTCACTCCTATACATAAGGCCATGTTTTTCTATGGAGAATGAATACAAGTGACAAAGAAAATATCATTTCTTCTGCCTATTCTCGCCACATTTCTTCATAGTTGTGTGCTGAATCTTGTAAAGAAGACAGCTGGAGGGATTAAAATGATCTAGGTGCTCTAATTAGGTGCTATAATTGCTCTTAGTTATAGTTTTATTCATATAGAGCTTAGCTGCACAACTTTAACCAATGTTTATTTGGATAGCACATAGTAATAGTCTGCATATGTTTGTCATATACAACTGTTTAGAAGAGTACATTGTGGTAACTGTTATGTTGTTAATTCAATATGAAAGAAAGAAATGTATAAATAAACTGCTCAAATAAAACTGAACATAATTTTAAGATTAACTGCAGCTAATGATCTTGATAGATCCAGATCAGCATTGATTGGTTAATTTGACCACTGTGATGAGCCCATTGTTGTATAATGTTATAGCTTGTTTAAATTGCAGATCAATAGGTTAACCTTATTGAGCTGTAGAGTGGATAATTTCACATCTAGAACTACCACATGATGGCGAATGGATCACCAAAGCAAATTCCACACTATATTAGCTTATTAAAAGGAGAGATGTTCTGCTCCACCTATGCTCTCTCTTTTAATGAAAGTAGACTAAAATAGTAAGAAGCCCCCCTCAAGGATGCAGTGCACTGTCATGTAGACCAAATTCTTAATTCTGATTATGCTTTATAAACGTTTTAAGGTATGGATGTATCTGTGTTTATGAAGCTATGTGACCAGGAATAAAATAATTATGTTGTTTTTAGGCCTGTCACGATAACAAATTTTGAAGTATGATATATTGCTGAAGAAAATATAAACGATAAACGATAATACTGAAACTAATTTATGTAGAATTAGAAGTAGAATTATCCCCAAAAAGCTATCCTAAATATGCTTAAAAAACACAAACTGCAATAAATAAACAGCAGAATGAAACACTAACTAGTATTTCGTTTGTATCTATGATGAACCATAGAAGTTATTTACTCAATCCTCCACAGCTCAAATCTAATCGTAGAACAGAAAAATACCAAAATGTTCCCCACTAGTACTGTAATGATCTGATATTTTGTGTTTAGTTCAGAGTTGATACCTTTTGTTGTTCTTGTGTTTATGTGTTGTTGTTAATATAACTGCTTTTGTATGTGACACTTGGTTGCTACGCCGACAAGTAGATGTGAAGGTCCTATTTGTCACTTACTGGTCAGTTTTGAAGACTGGATAGAGTGAATTGAGACTGGCGTTTTTTTTGCTCTTGTTTTGGCGTGGGTTATAGCCTACAGTAGCCTTTATGTTCAGAAAATAAACAACCAGAAGAAATGTGTCGTGTTTCCTTAAATCAGAACGCTACAGTACTAAGAAAAGTACCCATGATAAATATTGACCCCCAAAAATTATTGTTCCATCTAACATATATTGAATGTAGGATTTTATAGGATTTCTGTGTAGTTTATGCTTTAAGTATTTGCTTAGGGATACCGTACACAGCTATTTCAATCCACTCAGTTGTGACCTATGGAAGGAAGGCATTCTTTTCTCAATATGTTTTTCTATTACCAAGGTATTGAGGTGTAAAGAAGACGATGCAGCGTGTTCCGTATTCATCTGGCCTATTCCAAATATTTGCCCCTCCATCCATCTGCATCAGCACACTGCCAGAGCGACAGTATGCTGTTTCTCAAGTTCGCTGCTTTTTAAAAATAATTCATTTAGCAATATGTTCAGTGGGCTCCCTTCCTACATGTGGCCAGTGCTAGCAGCTGTCCCTCTCTCTCTCTACACATGGCGTGGCAAGCCAACCCTAACGTTTTCTTTGCACTGCTGCTAAAACCAATTAAATTTACTGCAGAGGAATCACCTGATTACAGAGCTGCCGAGCCCCCACTTTTGCATACCCTCCGCTGTGTCTACTCATGTGTGCAAGTCTTGTAGGCACGCCACCAAGGGCAGTGTTGCGCGCTGGGATGGTGACATACTGGCACATGTGTCTGTCTGTACGCTAATCCATATGGGCGCAACGCTAATTAAATCCAACCATTCACACCAGTGGATGCTTGGCACACAGTGAAAGAATGAGTATGACAAAAGCAGCAGGGAGAGTTGAAGTCACAGAGTGTAAAATGCATGTGTGCAGTTGTAAATGGCTGGGTAATTGCAGGAGTCCAGAGAGTGGTCCAGTGATTGGGTGTTGATGGTGATGTTTCTGTTTGTGTAGAAGACGGCCTCAGACAGCGGGGTTAATGAGGAGGGGCTTACTGTCATGTGATACCGCGGCGCTGTACTGTAGGCAGCAGACAGACAGGCAGACTGCTTGTGTCTCCTCAAGTGGGTGCCGCGCTACCAGACAATTTCCAGGCCGTATCAAATGTAAACGCTGTGAAGCTGCCCCTCACCCATACCTGTCAGTGTGCAGGATCCCAAGAGGCAGTGATTTCAGGCTGCTGGTGAAATTTGGGGGGTCTGGTAGCATATGTTCAAGTTGAGGTAGGGCATTGTTGTTTCCTATTTTGTTGTGGTAACTTTTTGCCCAAATAGTAAAAGGCATCGACAATTTATTTATCAGGAAAACATATACATATATTGAACGTAGTAAGTCAATATAGTAATGATCATGAGAGGCCTAGTTGTTATGTTTTGTTAGGAATCAACTAGAAAATCTTGGTCAACTAAACTAGCTTCTAAGTTTGGATAAATAGTGTGATTTCAGGCTGCCGGTGAAATTTTGGGGGTGTGGTAGCATGTGTTCACGTTGAGGTAGGGCATTGTGTCCTATTTTTGCCCAAATAGTAAAAAGCATTGACAATTTGTTTATCAGGAAAAAATTGAACCAAGTTTGTTATCAATGAAATACATTCATTTTGCCAGTAATACAAGCAAAGTCAAACAAAGTTTAACAGGCGGAGCAAAGGAAAAATGCTATGCAGTATCTGAAGCTCATGCAGATAGCTGAAAGGAAGGGAAGAATCCAATTGGAAAAAAAATGGCAGAAGACATCCTTGAAATCTGGGCTAATCCAGGCCAAATCCAGACGCTTGACAGGTGTGCCCTGACCCCATCACTTTCTCTAAACCTTTCCATCTCTGCGGCAAAAACATATTATTGGCTTATAAGTGAAGAGGCTTACCGCAGATTTTCTCCTGTGACTAGACTCTGTCCTTTCATTTTGCTTTCGAGGACTGTTTAGTAAGCCTGAACATAATTTGTGTGTTCACATCGACTTGCATGAGGTCCCCTGTCTGCAGTGGTTTTATAATTGTTTCCTTGATGTGAACTTGAAAGTGCATTTTACTAGAAATGTGTTCTTTCTGGGTTGTGTGACTGTATGCTTGATTAGCCCTAGCTCCTTGGGAGGGCTAATGTGTCTGTTTATTGGAGTTCCCTTAACAGGATAAAGATTTATAGGGAGCACTTCAACATGTGTTCAGGGCTCCACACAACACATAGATAAATAAATGGAAATTGGCTCCATTTGTCACTGCCTGTGTGTTTGCCTCTCCTGCTTTACCTATGGCGTGGTCTCACAAGTGACAGTTTGTCCAGTCACTGTCTTATTGGCTCGTCTGTCACTGCTTCCCTCTGAGCGGCTCTGGACCCCTGTGGCCGTGTCTGCCTCTGTCTCATTGCACCGCCAGAGGACTCCAACTCTGCTCCACTTCCTGCTGTTTCTGCATATATCCACTGTAGAAGGTATTACTGGCTGCTGTGAGAATTGACTTCCCTCTGGAAAACTGCAGTCTGTATAGATAAAACGATTTCTCACTCCGAAAGGGACCTAAGTATATAAAACCTCCATGTTAGTTCTCTTCATTTGAATATACAAACCTCCACACCATATGGACACATTTTACACTCTTTATCCGCAGTACATTTTGAGACTGTTCTTGGCTGCTCTTGAACTTAGAATTTCTTATTAATGTGACTAGATATTTCCAACTTTCTGTACATTATGTCCATTCCAAACTACTTTTTAGTACTTTTTCCACCATATGATACCAACTTTATTGATAAAGAACTTTAGGAACTTTTCAGCTGGCCAGAGTGCTGTACATGAAACAACCAAAGCTGGTCTCAATGCAAATATTAAAACACAGAAACAATTAAATGTTTTAGCTTCATCAATTTATTTTTAAACAGTGATGTACATAATAGAAATAGAAATCTTTATTTGTCCCACAATGGAGAAATTTAATTATGTTTGGTATTCCTTCCTAATAGGTCGAAGCAAGTTGAACAATTTTTGCCAAGATTTTCTACCAAACTGAAGCTGAAAAATATGCTCTGTCAAACAAATCACAAAACTATCTAGATCACTAAGAATACTATGTGCTATATAAGTATGTTGTCAGCTCTTGTGTCTAGAGAAGACAATACCAGTTGTATATCACCATCACAATTTCACTTTGCTGCAACTGTTCACTTTTCCCTCTATTTCCTTCGATTTTTCTAGATGCACAACGTCGAGCTATAGACGCTGCAGCAGAGACAGCCATGAAGCCACAGTACAGTTGTGTGGTTTTCTCTGGTATTCTGCTGACATGGGATCCATTAGGAGGGCTTTTCAGGGAGTGGGGGTTGAAAGCGTACAACAGCAATGGGGAGAGCAGAAAACGAGAAAAAAAAGAAAATGGGGAGAGCGTAGGCCCTAAAAAGCGGCACGCATCGAGGAAAGACATTACAGGCGCGAAGAAAAGGGGATGTGGGGAGGAGCACAGCCCAAATGAAAGATGGTGCCACGGCGCTAAGGAAACAAAGGCGATGAGAGTAAGCAGACGGAGAAGTTGGAGACAGGAAAAGCACATGGGAGAAGTGATGAGGGGGTACATGCAGGAGAGGGGAGACAGATGAAAGGTAGTTGGTGGGGGGCTGATTCAGCTAACTTAACTTAGCCTGGGATCAAAGATGATGTTGAAAAGTTTGGGGAGACTTTGAGAGGAAAAAAAAATATAACACACATTGGTTTGGAATAAAAATGACTGTATAATGTTTGCAAGAGCTGTGGTTGTTAAATTGGGTATACAGGCTGGGTAATAAATGATTTTAGTGAAGTCCCTAACATACTGGTCTACTGCCATTAGTATTTATAGATTGTGTTAGGATTCATAATTATTTTTTGTGTGTCCTTTTTGGCAACATTTTGACTATATTTATCTTCATTGATCACTGTTTAATACAGACTTAAACCCAATTTGGTCAGTTTAAGAATTTGTCCTGGTGTTGTTTGCTGCTTGGAGTGAATTTAGTTAATTTAGCCACAAAAAAAACCCAAAAAAACACATATTTAGGCTGTGCTAAAAGTTTATTCTGCACACACGGAGGCGGATGATTGATGGGAACATCTGGAAGGGAAAGAAGAACTCTTTGCCTGAAATTTAGGAACCTCTGGGCTAAAAACCTGGATTCTAAAGCTTCTGATTTCTCGCAAGTATACTACTGGGGCTGTAAACTGTGATGGGAGAAGACATACCCTCCCTTACATTTGATCTTGTTGGAGGTCTTCTTCGCCCCTTCCTTGTAAACCAGCTTGAGATGAGAGATTAGCTAAATGAAATAATGATGATAATTATAGCTCAACCATAGTTACTCATAGGCTCCTGAATGCCACTTGGACCCACCACTGCTGACTCGGACTTTCTGAGTTTTTCTGAATCATGTTTAGTCACACAAGCTGCTAATTGCTCCTGGACCTGCAGTAACATGCCACATAAGCAGTTTACAGTCAGTCAATAAAACTTAACCTTCCTTTACTTACAGTGGCACTCTTTTGGGTCTGTCTTTGGTTAATAACCACAGCTTTAAAAAGCTTTGAGTGTGTGGTTATTCAGTGCCCATTAGGCCACACAATGAAAGAACAGTATTCACAATTGCAATGTGTTGAAAACAACTTTACTTTTTTGGCTTGTTTGCATAAATTCACTCTAAAGTCAAATGTTGAGTATAGCTGCTAAATTCATTAGAATAATTGAAAATGACTTAAATTCAGTTATATTTCTAGTACTCTTATCTCACCTTTAAATTAAAGATGCTTTCCTCGTCTTCATACTTTTATGGACTTTTGAGACTTAACCATCACTTTCAATTTAAAAGCAATACATCCAAAGTAAATCCAAAATCCCCCTCATCACACCTGCGAGTGCCAACCAGGTGTGCATCTGCCTGTGCCATAAATGCCTCGCCATGACGCATCTCGTTGACCCGAGCTTGGCCTGTTTATTAGCTCTCATCCATTCAGATGAGTCACCTAATGTTGCAGCTTTGACTGTGCATGTATTTCAACAGAGCGCTGCCTCATAGGGATGTAATGATATGTCAGGGCGACTGTAGGCACACTTAGTGATCTTTCCTGTGGTGGCCAAATGATAGCCTGGCTCCCCTGTCATCACTGCTGGATGGCATGCCAACCAGCGGGGAGCGCCATTGTGAGAGGAGATTGCAAACACCTGGAGGCCGCTGACAGCACATCAGTCGGCCATATTTATTTGAATTCAAACATTGACAGATGCATGTTTGTTGCCTAAGGGCTGCTCCACTGTTTGTCATAGGGATTTACCAAATAAAGCGTTGATGACAGAGTTGCCGGTATTAGCAGCAAAGTGCAATTATGATGCTCCTCAGGTACCGTGCTTCTTCTCCTACCCACTTTGCTCACGTTTTCAAATGCAAATGCCCACTCGGCCCATTTGTGCCTTCTGACCACCACATCAAACAGAATGAGCTATCACAGGCGCAGACGGGCAAAGCAACCAATACCAATCATGTATTTTTTTTATACTTCACTTTCTGCTACTTCTTTTGCGCATATCATTTCGAGGCTTCCCGCTTCTCCCTGCCCCCCACACCTATCCTCAGATTCAGTTCGTCAGAAAGACAAATTACCCTGTGGGCTGCTCTTTTAGCTGTGCTTTCTGTACAATAATCAATTTGAAGACGGGAGAAAGAGGAGGCTAGAGGAACGTGAAATTATTCATCAGGGTTCTCAGTATAGCGGGCTGGAGAAGGCAGAGGTGTAAGGGGGGATGGTGCGGGCTACCAACATCCACTGTCCAATTAGGGAGAGACCAAACTACAGAAATGAAAATATATATATGTAGTTGAAGTGCCTTGGGATATGTAGGGATACTGACGGGCGGATCATGGTTACTACCATGTTGTTATATTTGGAATTTGTGAAATGTTTAGTTCGGTTGTCCCGGCGACAGACATACATGAGAGAGGGGAAGTGGAGGACAGACAGCTGGGACGGGTGATGAGTGAAAGGGAAGCAGAGAGGAAGAAGAGGCTTGAAGACTCATAATGACCCAAGAGGAGGCCAGAATGTAATTCATATCGTATAGCAATTTTGATGAAAATATTATGCATGGTTAGTTAGCTTCTGACTAGATTCAGCCTTGCTAGATTAGTTATTAAAGAAAAACAGAATGTGTGAGTAATCAACCAAAAAATACATTGTAGAATTTAGTGAAGATCGAAATTTTTAAAACCATATTCAAGAAGAATTGGCCATTTTGTGGATTCTAAAATGGTCTCCAATAGAAGAGTTACCCTTAACTGAAATGTACAGTTACTGGGTTAGCACTGACAATATATTGAAAATTCATGTGACCCACTTTGCCATACAATACAATCTCCAGTATTTTGCTTCACAATAATTCATAATCATCTACACGTTATTTAATTTTTTAAAATTTCCTCTTTCTAGATTTTTTTCTCATTGACAAAATCTTGATTCTGCTGGGCTACGGTGAAATTGAGCAGGTCAATGATACATGCTATCAGAAATCAAGTGAGAAATCAACAGTTCCCTTTTCTTTGATTGCACCAGTGCCACTGAGCTATCACTGAAATCAGAAATTCAGATTTTTTCTCAAAGTTCTCCTAAATCAATACACCATTTCTTTTTGTGGTTTATTCTACGGTAGCCAAATGTTATTTTTGTGTTTTCCCCTCGTTGTGTGTCCATGCTGCGCCTCGCTTCACACATTTTCTGTTTTTCCTGGATCCTGCGGTTATTGTAAATTACCAGCGTGGATGCCATTTATCATTTTTCAGCTGCAGTTTGATTCATTTCCATGCAAGCGGTTGAAGAATTACACTCTATTTTTTCGACTGTCACTTCTTGGTATTGCTTCGTCAGGATAATACCACTGGAACGGTGTGACGCAAATTTTGTAGTATTCATGTTTTCAGATGCCAGTATACCTTGTGAATGGTAATTGGCCCTTGCATGGCTATTTGGAGCAGCAGAACTAGAAGGAATAGTGCGAGGAGGAGGAAAAATGATCCCAGCTCTCTCTAGTGGCGGGTGTTTATTCAGAGACCTCTTGTTTGCTACCAATTAAAGGGCTGGGGACCGCTCCATACAATCCCCTCTTGGTTTCCTTCTTCCTCTCCTCAATCTGTCTTCTGTAGCTCTCTCTCTTTAGTCTGTTCCTCCATCTGCACATATGGATCGTTTCCGTTAACCCAAACATATGGTAAAACCTTTAAAACCTGGTCTACCTCGCACACTCATGGCTAGGGCTGCCCACAAATAAAGATTGTACAAAGTTGGATAGTAAATCATTGACAGTTTCAGTCACGGTCCATATAATTGATATAATTATCCATGGATCTCAAAATGATGAAAAAGTAGGATAGTTGCCATAGCGATTCACAATTTTAAAACAAAATAATATATATTTTGTTCTTTTTTTCACTATAGTTCAGTATTTGACTTGGTTACTAGGTTTATATGGTGTCACCATATTCCTAGGTTCCCCAGGGGTAGTCCTTGTATAGTCCTGATTTAGTGTTGGTTAAGTCTTGGTTTTGTGCTTGAACCTGTTGTGTATAGAAAAACAAATGCAAAATCTCACTGGACTCATTGAAGTTACCACATAACACTTTTCTCATATCCTTCAGCTCTACACATCTCTGTTTGAGAAAAACCCCTAATGTGTTTACCCTCGTGTTAATTACTTGTTCTATCTACAACTCCCTGCATTTGTCCGCCTCTTATCTGCGTCCTTCTCCAGGCTCCTGCTCCGAGAGCCTCCCCAGAGGGATCATTAAAGTTTCATCTTTCACCCCTCATTCATTTCCCTCTCCCATTCATTCCTCCCAACGTAAGCTCGCTTCCAAACCAAACAAGCTTGTCGTTATACTCTTTTCCCATCCGTGCTCTAAATCACCAGTCTTTTTAGTGCTGGCAGTATCGGAGCATCCAAAGACAACTGCTGAAGAAGACAAGCGAGTCTTAGAAAGCGAGAGACTGAGGTGTAAAATAAACACAAAGCAATCAAATAAAGGGTTTTGAATGTTAGGATTTATTTGTCTTTGAAGGCTTGTATTAGAACTGGTTTAAAACATTTGCAAAGGCTTCTCAAATTTTGCTTTGCACATTTGGGAAAGCGTTAGAGAAGAATTTTCTCAAATAAACACAGAATTTGTTATTTATATTATCAATAAAGAATTCCACATGTGCGGTAGGACAACATGAAAAAAGGCAGAAACAGTAAGATTAATGTTTATGTAACAATTGCACGTTTTAATACTTCACTTCCCCTGCCTGTATCAGTATCAAGGAAGGTTTTCATAAACAGGAGTTGCACGCAACATAGTGAGTTGGTTGATTCAAGCTGTTGCTCAGAGATGCAGAATGGCTGCCACATTTCTGTAAGTCCAGACACGCTGTTAGAGCTAAACTAACTATTAATCACTACTCTAGTGGAATGCAGAAATGCGGTCGGTGTGGTTACTTCACAATTGGATGCTTCATTTTAGTGATAGGCAAATCAATTCCAACATATTGACATATGTATACTGACAAAGTATTGAAAAGGTATTGATTCTCGAGCAAACCTATCAATACAAGTTTTCACACAAAAAAAGCTTCAAGAAAAGCTTCATTATTTTTTAAATGCATGGTTTATATGTATATATATATATATTTCATCTGCACATATATTTACTTAATTCTTTGATCAGTTCAAGGTAGAGTGGAGCAAAAATAATGATAGCCTCAATATGCCAGTGTTAATTTTTTATGGTAGAAGAGTTTTAAAGCATTTTAATACAAAACCCATTGCTATCAGTATCAAATCAATATTGTGATACTTGCCATAGTATTACTTGGTATCGCATTGAAACAAAAAGCACTTGTATTTTCCATCTCTACTTTACCAGTTTTGTATTGAATTCTGACTACAGAGAACCAGTGCTGTCAACAGTCTTTCAGACGCTGTTATCATTATCAGTCAGGTGAAAAGTGACTGGTCTTAAATGAAGCGCACATTCAAGGTTTTTTTTCCCTGGTCTTCATCTGTCAGGCAGCCATGTGTGGGACAGTGTCGAACGCATGCCTCCCGGTCATGTGACTCCCCTATCTGGGTACGTGCACTGTCAGCATCCCTCCCTGTCATGATAATGTAATTTTCCCCCAGTTTAATAAAAGCATTGTTGTGCTATGTTGTGTATCCCCTTGCAGAATGAGTGCCTGTCATTCCACACAATATAACCCAGAATATAATGCCCCACTCTCAAATATATCAGTGGAAATAGACTATGATCCTGTCGAAAGTGTAATTTATATGTCTTCTTTTTTTCTCGTAGTCTGTACTATACCGGGGTTTACATACGTGCCTGTTTCTGCACTGTCTCTCCTGGGCCTTGGATTGTCTTGTAGATTGATGGCAGGAAAAGCGAATTCAAGTACCATGGGGTGTGTTATAAAGCAAAGACAAAGCTGCAATTGTATGTGTCTATAGGTGAATTTGAAGGTTAAGACTTCTGATATATCGGTGCCTTCAAACTGTATAGGATTTACTGTCCAAATAAAGGATTTCTGTCAAAGTTCTACATGTTCCCATATGAAGATGATTGGGTCTGGTTGCAGTATTATAGTGCAGTTATATTCAAATCCAGAGATGTATGTGTGTGTGTGTGTGTGTGTGTCGTCAGGTCTATAGTCTATCCCGGAAATGATTAAGATCTTGAGTAAGGCTTGGACTCTTGCCATAGCAATTATGAATTTTGAATTATTAACTAAATATTATATCTGTTGAATGTCCTCAAAATGTTGCATATAACAGGAAGATGAAACTCATGAATACTAGTTCTATTATAGATCAAAACCATTCCAAAACTAGTCACAAATTGTCCAGTTCCCTACTATATATGGGATATTTCTTGTTCAAATTGTTGTTCAAATGAGAATCTAGTATTGATACTAGTTTTAGTATCAATTATTATCTATGCATTTTTTAATCTCTCTATATCACATCATTCTATCTCTAATAACCTTGAAACATTTTCCAGCTGTTGTTGTACGTTTTAGGCCACCATTGTACTAAATTTGAATCAAAAAGTGCAGGTAAATATGGTAGAATCATTAGAATTTCCTCATGGTATCTATAAAACCAGCAGAATGTAGACTACACATTCACATCTGCAGGTTGATTCTAGCTCCCTGCTCTACTGCACCCTCTTTGTTTCTTTGTGTCTGTGCTTGTTCCTCTCTGCTTTTGTCTAGCTCACTTTTCTCCACTGCTCTGGTACGTACAGCTCTTCCTCCCTCCTCTCTCCTCTTCCTCACCTCTCTCCTCTGCCTCTCTTTTGACCTCTCCCTCAGAGCATCCCTCCCGGTCTTCTTTCTGTATTATTTCCATGTGCCTCTTCTCCCAAACAAAGGTCAGGTAGCTGCTTTAATTACGCCCATTTAGTCAGACTACTTTAGACAGTGCATAGGCCTTGGAGCACTGGATTAATGCTTGCTTCATACGGTAATTGCTCACACCCTGAAGTTTAGCCCATTTTGTGTTTTTTTTGTGTGTACAGTTCATGATAGTTGCTTATTTAGAAGTCAGTGAATCCCTATGAGATTTTTCCACACGTTCATTCTAAGGTCATACTCCTCAAGCAATAGCGGCTGAAAAATACGTCTCAAGGTCTGCAGTCTGTGCACCTTTTCTTTTTGTTACCCAAACAAAGCTGGCAAAATTCTCACCTAGCTGAATTCGCTCTATTACTGTAAAAATCTAGACTTTCTTTCTCTATCGTTAAAAAATTAATTGTCACTCTTTCGCTGCCGCCCTCCACTAACTGTATTTTATCTACTCATTAATGTCTCCAATTACCCTGTCATACACTGCCAAAGCTCTTACAGCACGGCATTGCTTATTGAAATGGTAATGACGCCACATCTCAAAAGTGGAGAACGCCTTTCATTCGCTCCCTTCTAAGTGGATTTATTCATGACAATTTACTCTTCTCATGCAGGATTACACTAATGAGAGGGTTAAAGGGGGCTGCGTTTGTGGCTAGTCTGTGCTCTTTCAAACCAGGGGACTCTTGGCCCCTCGGAGAATAGGCCACATCACCACAGCCTTCAGCTCACCCCATTATTCACAAGAAGAGGACTTGATTTGGTTTTGTAGCATTCCCTATTCTCATCCCTCATTGACATGCGCTTCCTGTTATTTCTAGGATTCAGGTGTCGCCACGATCAAAATCATTATCATAATCAACAAGCTATTTGACAGTGTTGAATCTCCATTGTCCGAAGCATCTCTGTGGAGTCCAGATCTTGTAGTGCAATTAGAAGAAACTGGTTTGTTGAAGGTCAGGTCCCAAAGGGAAGGTGCGAGGTACTGATCTCTACATGTAGGTCACCGCGGCTGCAGTCACATGGTATTGTTGGTTGGCCTTTTTATTAGAGCCGATACTGTCAGAGCCCTGTCACACTGAGCCTGTGTCCAGATGCCTGTCCCTTGTTAGTGCCAGCCAACCTCCCGCCTCACCTGTTGGCTTATTTGGTTCCCATTAGTAACAAGGAGAAAGAGGGGACGCTAGTTTGAAGTAATGGCCAGCGGTTAATTGGCACATCTTTTGTTTCTTGTTATATGCAGTGGCAATGCAAATTGTATGGCGCAGGCCAGAGGATAATTGTATTGAGTGTAGTGTAGTGGCTGTCAATGGTCAGAGATATTATGTGAAGTAGCAGAAATATTGTTTGTTTATTCTATAGTAAACAATGTTATAGATTTAGTTCTACACTCCTGCACATTGCTAATTAGAGGCACTGCACCCAATATCCAATTGTTTAATCCATGTTTAGTAGATAAATTAGAAGTAGAAATCCCACTAGTATTACCATTTTTTAATGATGCAAGCCAAAAACTCTATATTACCTAATTTTTGATTTCCTTGTCCATTTGCACTGCACACATTTTAATTGCATTGTAAAAACATAATCTATTTAATTTAAACCCGATTAGGCTATTTTTATTAAAAAGGAATACATTATTGTGCAGGGCAGCTGGGATGTTCAAATGTTCACCTTTGTCCTGCACATAGTAGTAAGGAGCAAATCAATACATGACTTGAGCACTGGTGCCTGATGTAAATAATATCCTCCAGGCATTTCTGATATATCATGTTCTGGTGAATAAGGCGATTAGAATGACTCAGTGACCTTGACCTTTGAACCGGAAGCACAACAATAAGGGGAGGATAAACATCACTGTTAGCTATAGTAATAATAGTAGCAGATAGTAGTAGATTTTTTATTTTATTTTTTTTTTTATGTTAAGTAGGTCTACATGATTTTTGGGGGAAAAAAATCAAAGCAAGATATTCATTTATTTAATTTATTTATTAGTTATTTGAATGGGTACAATGCACATTAATAAACATTTTTGTAAATGTGCCGGTATTAGCTATACAGCCAGTTTCCAACTGTAGTCACCAGGCAAGGTGTGAAATGCCAGTACACAAGACAAAAAAGTTAGTTAAATTATATACAAGACATAGACTTGTACAACAACAACATAAGTCAACAAGAATGACACAGATTTGACCTTTAAAAAGACCAAATATGTAGTTCTTTGGAGAGCACATTCTATTACCTAAATAACTGCAACCTTTGTAAAATGATAATTGAACCAACTCAAAGTGTGATTTCAATGCAGTTGCAACATACTGTGTAGCCCTAGGGTTAAGTCTACTTTTCCATTGGCAGTCAGAGCTTTCTAACCTCCAATTCACCCAGATTTTGGACATTTCACTAATTCCCCTAATCTGCTTCATGTCCATGTCTTTCCATATCTGTCCTTTCCTTGTTCTTCTTCGAGGTTTTTTCTCCTTGTCTTCCTCCTGTCTTTCTCCTTACAGGGGGATAGGATGAGTGGCGGAGATTAGAAGAAGGTTACACAATCCTTTTAGCTGGTTTTAGCGTCTGCTGCTCAGGACTGATGTGTTCTGCATGTGCATCAACAGGATTACAGTGTCAGAACAATGTCCATGAACTGATGAAGCGCTATCAAGTTTCCCATAGTGTAGTTCAGGGCACATCAGACACAGGTGCATAATGTTTAAACTACTGTCACTGTATGGAGAGGCTGGATAAACTTACTATCATATATCTGTCAGGCACTACTCTACTCTGTTGATTTTTAACATAACACATGGGAAGAATGTTATTTTTATGTACTTTTTGTACTTTTGCCCATTTTTACAGCAAAAACACAAGGGTTATAGTAAGTAGCCTAGGCTTCAAATTTTGTAATATTTATCAGCACATTGGTCTCATTAAAGGTGGTGGTGGAGGTCCTGCTTGTCTCCTTGGAGATGTTATTACTTTACCTATAATGCTCCACAGTATGACAATAACCATATCTATCTCCATGGAGACAAGAAGGTGATGACATCAGGAGCAGGTACTGGTCAAATCTGTGGAGAGGCAACAAGGCTCACCTTAAGAATGCCTGTTTTGAGGTATTCTTCAACAGTTAAAACACCAGGAATGAAACAAATACTATTGTTAGGTTTAGTGCTATACTGTGAAACAGTCCAGGCAATAATATCTCCATGGAGACAAGCAGCGGGTGGACTCTCCAACAGAAAAAAATTACATAGTGCATCTTTAAAATGTTATACTAACTAAAACTGGTATTAGGTTAGTAGTCAGTATAAAACGTGAACCAATGAAACAAACACCATTATACAAGAGTCCATATCCACTCATACTTGTTTACTATAAGTAATATAATTATAAGTGAAAGTGAAATTGATGATGCACCAATTAATACTAATGAGTTTTAGAGGTCTCACACTGGAAGCTATTACCTTTTTGTGGAGCATGTCCTTTTTGTATGTTCTCTGAGGGCATTCTCCTTGTATTCAAAGACATGTTAAGTGAATTAGCAAGTAAATTGCCTCTACTAATGAATGTTAGCTCACTATGTTGTCTGTTGGCTGTATTCTTGAGTATGTGGCTGAGTGTTCAGGCAAGCATTATTTATTACCACCTTAACCATGCTAAAGTTGATCCGGGCAGTGAAATGCTTAAGCCATGAA
This sequence comes from Periophthalmodon schlosseri, assembly GCA_000787095.1. Lineage (NCBI taxonomy): Eukaryota > Metazoa > Chordata > Actinopteri > Gobiiformes > Gobiidae > Periophthalmodon > Periophthalmodon schlosseri. Next base: position 30,196 of record JACM01034336.1, read on the forward strand.
CGATGTATGCTATTTGGTATCACTGGTCCTTGATTTTGTAGGATAAACTAAACAAATGTCATAGTGTTTGAAAACTTACAATTTGAATATAAATGGGCACAATGCAGCCGGACAAAGAAAGATCTGAAAATAGCAATAAAAAGGCATACCATTTTGATCAACAACCAACATAACCTAGAGCTGAACCTCCGTGTGAGAGCCCTTTTGTGTGGAGCTAATTGGCGTGGCTAGCACAGATAGATTTATAGCCTGGCATGTAGAAAAATCACTTTGCCCTGGGACTTTTGGTCTAATGATTTGTATGCAGATGTATGATTTAAATACGGGAGCTTTGGGAAGGCAGCAGTGAATTTTAGTTTCCTAGGTAAGAGGTGTCTGTTAGTTTCTAGTTTCTAAAAAATCTCATGTGGCGTAGTCTGCATGAGCTAATATATGTGCGTAGTATGATTTGTATATGCAGGAGATGTGGTTATATTGGATTTGCTTGGTTGGTAGTTCATATAATGTTATTGAGTTTGGTATATAGGGCCCACTGGACTTCCTGTTGAAGCGCATGCCGTCTCTGTGTCAGTCTGACCACCTATATGAGCGGAACGTGCTGTTTTTCACTGAGCAGCCTACAGCTTTCTCTCTCTGCAGGATAGTGATTTTGTGAGGCCAGAGCGGAGGAGAGGAGGGAGGCAAGAGAGATGGGTAGAAGCGCAGAGGTAGAGGGGTAGTGAGAGGTCACCAGATGGATTGTGGGAAAAGTCAAGGATTTCATATCTGCTGGGATTGGCCTACTGCTGTATTTTTAAGGTGAGCAGAGGGTATTTATTATATTTATTTCTAAGTTTGAGCCTTGGGATGTTTCATCCAAAGCAGGCGGGTGTGTATTTGAGACCACTGGTGCTGGGAAATATTTAGCCTTCAGACAGTTTAATAGCAGGCTGCTTAGTTTTATGAAGATGCAGCTCCTGTGTATTTTAGAGTCCCAAGTCTGATGCGGACTTAAAATTGTAAGCCTATACAAAAACCTACACATATTAGATAAAGTTTAAGCATCCATGGAAACACCTATAAACCCGTTAAGAACTCCTGGACAATGTACTTTTCGATTATACTGAACATCTGACTGAGTATCACATTTAATGGATTCCTGTGTAATCGCACAAACAGTACTTCAACAGCTCAAGTGCATTTTCATAACACATTTTTAAGACTGCAGGTCTGTTATGTTGCTCTTATTGCCAGCATTACAAAGATTATAAATATATAAACATAACATAAGCACCTATTCTGTGTTTGTGTCCAGATAATTGTGAAAGTCAAAATCAAGGGAAGGGTTTATGAGCAGAAAAGGTCATGGTGGTCCTTTCCTGAGTTCAAACCTTTTGCTATTACTGCCTTGACTGATTATAAAAGCTTTTGAAAAGGCTTCCTCTGGTCAGCAGTAATTACTCCTCTTTGTTTCAGTTATGCCATTTGCTTTTGATAACATTTAAATAAAAATGTGTTAAAAATCATCTACTCTGCTCAGATATAAGTGGCATTTTACTCAGCAGATTGGCACAGTGCTAATTATACTGCAGCTTTCCAGAGTTGGAAGTGCAGCTCTGCACAGCTGGTGTCCTACATTTGGCCAGTCTGGACTATAATTGATATTTAAGCATCAGTACATTACATTATTGTTAATGCTGATTTTGGGGACATTTAAATTATAGCAGTGCTAAAGTAATGGCTACCCAGATGTGCAGTGGTCAAAGGCACATGTGGCACCGACTGAAAGAACAAAGCAGGTTTGGATTCAGGTCATTTTTTTAAATGTAATGAGTCAAAATGAAGCGCTTGAAGTATATTAGAGAAAGGCTTATGTAAAATGCTTTTAGAATTTGCAGCACATTATTTGACACTCACAAATGTGGCAAATGTCTGGGTGGGGGGCATCTTGGGTAATAGCCATTTTAACCTCCTCACCATTCAGCAAATATTATTTGTTCTTCCCCAGTAAAATGTTAGCGACACTGCTTTGTATGACTCCCAGCCTGTCCACAGTCACATCTCAGAGTGATGCATAGTGATAACTGTCTCCAGTCCATTGTGCTCTTGTTGTGTTTTGGACTTGGTGTTCCTTTTTCATGCTGTTCATGTCTACACAGAGGCTTATTGGAGCAGGCTGTGGTAGTAGCTCTTTCATATGTCGGCTCCGACTCCGGAGGACTAACAACGAGTCAGACACTGTTAGATCCAGGAGAGCAGGGCCATGGGCTGCTGCTTTGAAGTGGGCTGTGAGATTCTCATCTGCAGGGATCAGATGAAGGCACAAAAGAAGATAGCAAGCGGTGCAAAGCTCGAGCTAAACAGGCATCTATGGACCTCGAGGTGGGATATGCAGTCCGGAGCCTCGCCCACATGCTGCTAGCTTTAGATGTGTATGAGAAAGAGTTGTATTGTAAATAGGGGTATGGAAAAATGTCAGTATATTGTGAAGATTGTAAATTTGGTGATATAGTATCGATATTGTGGGCTGCTGTATCAATATATCACCTTGAGATGTTTTGATATATTTTGTAACAATGCTATAATTTTGTTGCTTGTTTAAAGAAAGGAAACTTAATTACACCATACACTGGACATTTCACTTTTATTAAAATGGGTGTTTTTCTTATTAAGTTTGTGCCATACTGATGTTGTATTTGGTTCTTAAAAAAATTGTGATATATAGCAGAATATCATGTGCAGTAT
>JACM01040598.1:0-11590 GCA_000787095.1 Periophthalmodon schlosseri
ATATATTATTATTATTATATTATATATCCAGTACCTTATTCCCCATGTATTTGAGCAAAAGGTGTCTTGCCCCAGTACAGATGCATTAAACAGTTCTTGAGGTCAAAATAAGTCCACTGTCTACTATCTGCATCTAATTATAAAGTCTTGAGAATCAGGAAGAGCGCATTAGCATAGCGGTTGTTGTTAACATTACTGTGACGGCAAACTCCACTCTGGTCTCTAAAAAGTTGTGAAAAGCACTTATAAACTCATTGCGGTGAATAATTAGGATGGCCAGAATGCATAAGGTGAGGAATAACTTTGGACCTCTGCAAACCATTTAAAATGAACTACTTCTGTTTTTCACATCTTTAAGACAGTAAAAATCTGGTGCAGTGCTTTAAGACAGTAAAAATCAGGTACAGCACCTTTAAAGTGCTATAAAATCATAAATGTTTTGTATATATATTTTTGGAATGCATAAAAACAAGTGAGGTATTTCCTTCATAAACTGTAAAAATATGAAATTAATGTATCAAATCCGTAAACCAAATTTCATTCAAAACCAAAAATTTGGCTAGATACATTTCAAAGTTGACAATAATAATAATAATAGCAGCAGCAGCAGCTTACCAATGAGTTCCTTTACAATTTCCATTTTCTACAAATAGATACATAAATAAAATACATTGCAATGCAGTATTTGTCAGTGCTGCTTGGCTAGTAGAAAAAAATACATATTGTTGCTTTTAGTATTGAAACCATTTATCTCTCTAGATGTTTTATTCAATACAAGTGATGTGTTTCCCGGGCGCCATATTGAATGCCCTCTCCTTTCTCTGTATTAAATAACATTATATTGTTATTACTATGTGACCTCCCAGTGACCGGCCCATACTGTATAAAGTGTTTTTATTAAAGTCTATGAAACACATTTAGTATGAATACAGCACTGTCCAAACCCCAGGGACATCTGCAGATTAAATCCATATGTCACTACCTCTCAAATATACCATCTCCTACTCTGTTCTCACCCTGTTTACTGCTACTGTTACTCTTAATGCTACTACCATTACTGCTACTATTACTACTGCTACTGCTGCTACTTTTGCTGCTGCTACTACTACTACTACTACTACTAATGCTACTACTGCTACTTTTGCTGCTACTACTGCTACAAATGCTCTACTGCTACTTTTGCTGCTACTACTGCTACTACTACTGCTACTACTGCTACTTTTGCTCCTACTACTAGTAATACTAACACTGCTTTATAGTACTACAAATATTACTCATACTAGTACAACTTCTAGTATTACTATTACTATTATTACCACCATTATAACTTGTACGGCTACTACACAGTTTTTTGTATGTGTTTATCATTATCTACTTGTCTCCAGAGGTGTTACTAATTTGCCTAGAATGTTGCACAGTATTATATTAAAGTATCTATCTTGCATTTACCCGATTACTGGTATATTTATTGCTTTAAAAAACACCTGTAACCTCGCCTAGTGGCATCACCTGCTTGTTTCCATGGATACAAGCAGGTGACAACACTAGACCACGTTACAGATGAGATCTGAGGAGAGGCAACCCCACTCACAGAATGCATCTTTTCATGGTTTCAGCAATAAATACAAAATCGAGTTTAAAAAAGTTTAATGCTATACTGTGCAACAGACAAAAGCAATAACATCTCCATGGAGACAAGAAGGGGTGAACCCTCTACTAGAATAGTTACATAGTGCATCTTTAATTTGGTTCATATTAGTTGAAGATCATTATATTTCCTGGACGCCTCTCCACAGATCTGACCCCTAACTTGGCTTAGTGGCGTCATCTGCTTTGATGCCATACTATGTAACATTCCAGACAAGGCAATAACATCTCCATGGGAAAAAACAGGTAGCGGACCCTCTATTAAAAAGTTCCATAGTGCACCTTTAAATTGCTTCATATTAGTTGAAGTTCAGTATATTTCCTGGATGCCTCTCCACAGATCTGACCCGTAACTTGGCTTAGTGGCATCAGTAACATCTCCAAGCAGGTGGCAGAACCTCTATTAGAAAAGTTACATAGTAAGTTACATAGTAAGTAAATTTGTTCATATTCATTTAATGAGTGTATTTCCTGGAACACTTACCAACTTATTCGTGACATATGTAATTGTGAGTGTGGCCCCTCCCCCTGTGTTTTCAGGACCACCCATGTTCATGCCGTGCCCACAGTATAATTACACAGACGGGTGAGACTACACTACTGCGGTTATGAACTCTGTAACATCTGCTTTCTGTCCAGCCGCTCTCTCAAACTGGCCTCGCTGGATTTTTCAGTACGACTAGGCCTGTCACGCTAACACATTTTGAAGAAAACATAGATGATAAACGATGATATTGAAACTACTTTACCCCACATAAACCCTGAAGCAGGATTATCCCAAAACTATTCTAAATGTACAATATTGTTAAAGGGGGGGTATTATGCAAAATCAATTTTTCTGAGCTTTCTCCAATGTTATAACATTGTTGCCACATCAAAAACATGCCTGAATAGATTTTAGATGTCATCCATGCACAGTGATAGGAAGAATACTTTGAAAATGTATTTAGTTACTGAATACCTGCATTAAAATGTATTTTGTAACGTATTCTGTTCTGGGTCAAACAGAGAACTGTATTCTGAATACTTGGAATACTTTTACACCAGCTTGCAATATATTATAGTGCAAAGACGTAGCATAGGATTAAAAACAGCTTTATATTTGTTTCACCATTTGTTCTGCATTTCCTATCTCTCACTGTAGAAGGAAAAATCTCAACTGCACTCACCAGAATAGCAGTGTTTTATATTTTTATCACTAATTCTAAAATTGTGTGATCAAGTACAATGTACTTTAGAAAAGTAACTGTACTCTGAAAACCACCAAATGAAAAAGCAACTGTACCAGAATACTCAAAATGTGTACTCTGAATACGTATTCTCGCTACATGTATTCAGTTACTTCCCAACACTGCCCATGCATGTTTGAATAATATAGCAATCTCTCCTGGGCCCTATTCAAGCCCTCCTTACGGTTAGCTGTAAGATTCTATCTAATTCTCCACAAGCCCACCATGTAAGTCACCATGAGCCCACACAACTATTCTCCATAAATATACAAAAACATGACACAAAACTGTACACAGCAACTTGACAAGCCTCATGTGATGCACGCTGATAGTGTTGTGATAGCGCTCTGAAGGGGGAGTGACTTAGTGCGGAGAGCAAAGGGAGACTCAGAGCGTCAAAAATGAGAAAAAGTGAAACTTGCAAAATATGTTAATACGTTGTTTTGGGCGAATAGCAATAGCATTTTGAACAATAAAAGGTAACATGGTGATCTAAATATGTTATGTGTTAGCAGTTAATACCCCATAGAAGTCAAATACCGCCTCTTTAAAAACATGAGTTGTAAAAAGGTAATATCATCATGAAACACTTTTGGTAGTTTGCTCGTAATGAGTCATAGAAGTTATTTATTCAACCCTTTTCAGCTCAAATCTTAACATAGAACAGAAAAATATCAAAAATGTTCTCACTGCAAAGAAAAGGTATCCTCAATAAATATTGACCCCCAAAAAGTATTGTTCCATTCTTCATTTATAGAACAATAAATCAATGTAGTAATTATCAAGTTATGACTTTGGTTCAAATTGTGTAATCGTCAAAATGGTGTTGGATGCAATCAACCCAAACACCAAAACAGTTTAGACTTTGAAGCTAATTGCAAACGTATGTCATTTGTTTGCCATTGTGGTAAATGCTGAACACTGGTAAACACTTGTTGGAGGGCAGGGTCTATATAACTCTATGGGAGATTCACAGTTTTTGAAAGAAATCTCCAAACTTCTGCTCCACAAATGTTGAACCTTCTTATTATTTGTTTGGGATTGGCTCCACAAATGTGTCATATTAATCTTATGTCTTAAAGTCCTTTTAGCCCTTTGACAACAATCTCGTATAAGCTATTGTGAACAAATCATTTCATTTTTGCTCATTAATTCTTACTATTTTCCAGCCCTAAACAGCCCTACTCTTATTAGTATGACCTAGCTCACTGCCCCTGCTGCTGTCTCAGTGTGTTGTCTTTAGCCTGCACTGGCCAGACCCTGACCTGTGTTTGGGGCTGAAGGCTGAGAGAGTGTGAGGGAGTCATGTTTACAAATGAGATGTAAGGGATCTGTCAAGATCCCAGTCTGCCTTATGTTTTGTGCTGTTTTTCCCGCTCCCTTCTGTGTCAGAGCCCTTGAGCTGGGCGGAGATTTGGGCTCCTCCCATGCACACCTGCAACTAATGACTAATCAAGCTGCACCTGGGGAGGACAAAGGGAGCCAGGACCTGACACTGCCAGATTGTCCGTGTATCCACAGTGGTACAGCTCTGCTTGGCGCAGTTTCATGTTTTGCAATTTTACTCTTTTCTAAGTTGGATGTTTTTGCTCCTCGTCAGATCCCGCTCCCTGGACCCGCCCAGTCTCTGCTTGGGCAGTTTCATGTTTTGCAATTTTACTCTTTTCTAAGTTGGATGTTTTTGCTCCTCGTCAGATCCCGCTCCCTGGACCCGCCCAGTTCCTCTGTCTCCGACCTTGCTCTCCATGACCCCACTGCATACGATCTACCCCAAGACTACTGCAAACAACCCCACTCTCTATCTGATCAGTCTACTTTCATTTGCACATTGAAAGCTGTAAATAAACATTGTTTAACTATTCCCCGAGTTCTGTCTGTTTGGTCCCCGTCAGTCGTTACGACAGAACGATCTGGCCAACATGGACCAATCAGGCTTGGAGCCGGACCAGACGCTACAGCGAGCGTTTTCGCACCACGGAATCATAATCAGGCAAAATGAACAAACCATCCGGACCCTGCTCGAATGTAACCACACTCTGACCCAGCAAGTTACCCAGCTCTCCAACCAGGTCTCCGCTCTGCTCACTCTCCCGAACCGTATCGACAATCGCCTACAGAGTCGTCAGAGGGAGAGACGCCGTTTGCTTATCCGGACCGTGAACTGTTCTGCCCTGCCGCCACCAGTCAACCTGCCCCCAGCGACACCCCCACCAGAGGAGCACCTGCGACGCCGCCAGGCGGGTGAGTGCCTGTATTGCGGAAAACAGGGGCATTTCCTCACAACCTGCCCAGTTCGGCCAAAAGGGGGTGCCCATCAGTAGGCCAGAGGAGCCGACGCCGCCAGGCGGGTGAGTGCCTGTATTGCGGAAAACAGGGGCATTTCCTCACAACCTGCCCGGTTCGGCCAAAAGGGGGTGCCCATCAGTAGGACTGGGAGTACTGGTGGGTCACCAACATATCCCAGAGAAGAGAGAAAAATTTCATTTCATTTCAGCGCAATGCTACCTTGTGCTTTCGTACTGTTACCCTACCCGTCTTGTCTCTCATTGACTCTGGAGCAGAGGAGGACTTCCTTCACCAGCAGGTGGCTGAGCAGTTGGGGGTAGGGTTGGAGCCACTTAAGCAACCACTGACAGCCTTAGCTCTCAATGGGAGGCTGCTATGTCATTTCCATTTCCAGTCCCACTACGCTGCTCATTTTGGGTCACCCCTTACTGGTAACTCACAACCCCAGTATTGACTGGGTTAGGGGAAGGGTGTCGGAGCGGAGTCCCTTTTGTCATGTGAACTGCCAACATTCTGCCCTGTCTCCAGCTGGGGGCGCCAACTTGCTCTCCAGTCGCTCTCCGGACGAGCCGGATCTCTCCTCCGTGCCAAGCGAATATCATGACCTCAAGGACGTTTTCAGTAAAAGTTGGGTGCTGTCTCTTCCTCCCCACAGACCTTATGACTGCGCTATTGACCTCCTGCCCGGCGCTCCCTTGCCTTCCAGTCATCTATATAATCTCTCCAAACCTGAACGAGAGACGATGGAACAGTACATCCAGGACTCTCTTGCCGTGGGTATCATCCGCCCATCCTCGTCACCCCTAGGAGCTGGATTCTTCTTCGTCGCTAAGAAGGACAAAACATTACAGCCCTGCATTGACTCTAGGGGCCTCAACAACATAAGGGATGGGGATGAATGGAAAACTGCCTTTAAAACGCCTCTGGGACATTTTAAGTACTTAGTGATGCCCTTGAGATTAACCAATGCCCCATCGGTTTGTGTTTGTGTATCTGGATGACATTCTTATCTTTTCTAAGACCCCACAGGAACATCAGCACCACGTGCGCCTAGTCCTCCAAAGGCTTCTGGAGAACAAATTGTTTGTAAAGGCGGAGAAGTGTGAGTTCCACGCATACAAGGTCAGTTTTCTGGGGTTTATTGTGGGATGTGGACAGGTGAAAGCCGACCCGGGAAAAATTAAAGCAGTAACTGAGTGGCCTACGCCCAACAACAGGAAACAGCTACAAAGATTTATTGAGTTTGCTAACTTTTACAGTCATTTCATCAGAGACTTTAGCCGTGTCATTGCTCCCCCCACTAAACTCACCTCTCCCTCCAGACCGTTCTGCTGGACCCCGGAAGCCCAGTCTGCCTTTGAGAAACTTAAGGACCTATTCACCTCTGACCCGATCTTACGCCAGCCTGATCCCTCCCAGTTCGTTGTGGAGGTGGATGCCTCGGACACAGGTGTTGGGGCAGTCCTCTCCCAAAGGTTTGAACCACACAATCGTTTATGTCCCTGTGCCTTTTTCTCTCGTCGCCTTTCACCAGCTGAGAGCAACAACAGTGTGGGGGATCGAGAACTATTGGTGGTCAAGCTTGCCCTGGAGGAGTGGCGCCACTGGTTGGAAGGGGCAGGGCCAGTTCCTGGTTTGGACAGATCACAAGAACCTATCAGTCAGCTAAACGTTTAAATCCTTGTCAAGCAAGCTGGTCACTGTTTTTCAGTAGATTCGATATTACACTCACTTATCGCCCAGGATCCCGCAACATCAAGCCGGATGCACTCTCGCGCCATTTCTCCCAGGAGGACGCTACCACCCCTCCAGAGCCCATCATATCCCCTACCTGCGTGGTTGCGGCTGTTCGCTGGGGGATTGAGGACCTGGTCTGGGAGGCTCAACGCACTCAGCCTGATCCAGGTAATGGCCCACCTCGTACTCTCTTTGTTCCAAATCCTGTCCCACTCCAAGGTTCTTGAATGGGTCCACTGCTCTCGGTTCGCCTACCATCCAGGGGTCAATCGCATGCTCTCCCTTCTGAGATGTCACTTCTGGTGGCCCACGGTCGACAAAGACACCACTATTGTGTTGGCATGCCAGGTGTGTGCCAGGGGCAAAGCCACCTTCCGGTCTACTTCAACCGCTACCAGTCCCGAAACGCCCTTGGTCTCACGTGGCAGTGGACTTCGTGACTGGCCTTCCTCTGTCTCAAGGTAACACAGTCATTCTCTCTATTGTTGACCGGTTCTCTAAGGCAGCCCATTTCGTCGCCCTACCGAAACTCCCAACCGCTAAGGAGACCGCTGACCACATAACCAACCATGTGTTCCGACTCCATAGAATCCCGGTGGATATCATGTTGGACCGAGGGACACAATTTACGGCCCAAGTTTGGCATTCCTTTTGTGAGGGCTTGGGTGCATCGGTAAGTCTTACCTCTGGCTTCCACCCCCAGACCAATGGACAAATTGAGCGGGCCAACCAAGATCTAGAGACTGCGTTACACTGTGTTGTCTCCTCCAATCCCTCTACCTGGAGCACATTCTTGCCACGGATTGAATACTCCCACAACTCTTTGGTGAGTTCTGCTACCGGTCTTTCCCCTTCCAAGCATCTCCAGGCTACCAGCCTCCACTCTTCCCGTCTGAGGAGAAGGACCTGGCAGTTCCCTCTGTCCAACACCACCTCCAACGTTGCCGCACGGTCTGGAGAAGGCCAGAATGAAGGCAGCCACGGACAAACATCGTTCTCCCGCTCCTCAGTATCAGCCAGATCAGTCAGTTTGGCTCTCTTCAAAAAATATTCCCCTAAAAACAGATTCTCGGAAACTCTCTCCTCGCTTTCTGGGGCCCTTCAAGATAACCAAAATCATCAGGTTGTCGGCAGTACGCATCCAACTCCCTCCTTCTCTCCGTATCCACCCTACGTTCCATGTGTCCCAGCTTAAACCCGTTCGGTCCAGTAACCTTGCAATTTTACTCTTTTCTAAGTTGGATGTTTTTGCTCCTCGTCAGATCCCGCTCCCTGGACCCGCTCTCCTCTGTCTCCGACCCTGCTCTCCACGACCGGTACGGCTACCTCATCTCTGACCCGGCTGCACTTTATATTTTACATCAGATGCCCTCACTAGCATAAATCTTTATTCCAGGCATTTTGGCCAGAGTATTGAAGTCTATCTCCAAATGTATACTACTGAGTTAATATTGTGGCTTAACTTTTTTTTCTTTTTTTTAAAAAAATATGTTACATCAGATGTTCTCCCTAACAAACCCCTTAATTCCAGGCCATATAGTACTGAACTGCCTGTAAATATATATTTACTTCCCGTAGACTGTATATATAAATGGACGTGGCTAACCTGCTAGCTGCCACGTTACAAATGAAAAGTGAGCATGGGCGCGCTTCTGGCTCCACTGACTCTGGCTCCAATTCACTTTACATTGGAAAACAGTGGCCCCTCTCTCTGTAACTGCTGCTATCCGGCTCATCATTGTGGTCTTAAAATGTTTGTATTAACCTGCTGTACATAACCCTAGTATTTTTATTTCGCTAATGAGTCCACAACTCAAGATATGAACATTAATAAGAGACAAATCATCATCTTTCCCCGAGGTTGCTCTCGCTAGCGTTAGCAACAGGTTTGATTGACAGCGTTGCTAAGCTCCTGCTCCCTGCTATACCAGCGGTGCAAATAGGAAGGGGCGTTACCTTCAATGGATTGGCTCTTTGGTTGCTATGATTCTCGAGGTCGATATTCTTAATATGGAACTTGGCTCCAAATTGGCCGCTATAACTGCTAGCCTCGATGAGCTTCATTTGACTGGAGCTGAACGCTATGGGTGACGTCACACTCACTTAGTCCACTTCTTTATACAGTCTATAATAATACCTAGCTTGCATGTTTTAGCCTTGTCCAGGTGTTCTTCTTCTCATTTGTCTCCCTCCTTGTGCAGGTGTGGAGACAGTATATTGTATAGTGGCCCATATGAGCAGTGCATTGTCCCAAATAAAGATGTCTCTTTCATATACACTCCATTAGATCACACCATAGCAGGCAGCAGCAGGCGTACTCACTGGGCATTTTTAGCTCCATACCGTGTCATTAGAGGCCAGCGCGTTCTCTAGCTATACCCAAGATTGTGGCCTGTCGCTGGGATAGGCGGGGTGGGTGCTCCCCTTTATTGAGGTGGAGGTTTTGGGTTGAAAAAGAGGCAGAGAGAGAGAGAGTGAAAGGGAAAAGTATGGGAAACATAGAGAAATAATGATAACTTTTTCATAAAAATGTTACATTAAAGCGCCTGTACCAGATTTGTTTCCATGTATTTGAGCAAAATGTGTTTTGCCCCAGTACAAATATATTGTATAAGCAGCTCTTAAGGTCAAAACTAGTCTGCTGTGTACTGTATGCATCTAATTATAAAGCACTTTATTGTCTGAGAATCAGGAAGTGGGTCTTAGCATCCTAGTTGTTGTTAGTTTTACCATGATGACAAAACCCCTCTCTGGCTTCTGAGAGTTGAAATGTGCCTATAAACTCATTGCTATGAATAATTAGGATGCTCTGAATGCATAAGGTAAGTGAGGAATAACTTTGGACCACAGCAAACAGTTTAAAATGAATTAGTTCTCTTTTCACATTTTAAGACAGTAAAAATCAGGTAGATTATATGAAATTTTCCACAGTATGGCATTAAACTTGCCTCTTTCCAAGGAGACAAGCAGGTGACACCATTAAGCCAGTCACAAGGCAGATCTGTGGAGAGGCATCCCTACGTGTAGTACAAATGCATGTTTTTTAATCTTTTACTAATAAAAACACCTGTTACTGAGTAAATACAAGATTGATACATTACAAAACATACTGTTGAACATTCCAGGCAAAGCAATGACCTCTCCATGGAGACAAAGAGGTGGCAGACCTCTACCAAAAGTTACATAGTGCACCTTTAATGTTTGTTGGTTATCCATAGACTATACACTACAGTATGTCCCTCAGTTGCTCCCATAGCCGCCAAAACATGTAAATCTATCATATACTAATACAAATGTATCAAGGACTATGGAATCAATATTACTAATGCATTCCAGTTTATTTTTTCAACCAAGCAAATTAAAGGTAGAGAATGTAACTGTCTGAAGGTGGAATGTTACCTCCAGAGATTGATGATTCCGTGGAAATAGAAAGTTAAAACCACACTTCGAAAATTATAGCCAAAAGAACAACATTTCCAAAGAAACAGTTGGTGAATAATAAGAGTCAGGTTTGTGAAGATGCAAGCCCACTCACAACAAGGACAGATGTTTTTCAGTGCAATAAACACAACCAAAAAAAAAAAACAAAAAAAAAAAAGCTTTTATTTTAGTCTATATTGGCAAAAAATATATACTGTACTATGGCTTTAAAATATACATACTATGGCTTTAAAATCAAAATTCAATATTGTCCTCAAACATCAAGTCACCTGTAATTTTTCTCTTGATTTTGATTTAGTAACCCATCGTCCATAGCCCAAGTCCAAGTACATAGTTTTTATTATTTATGGTGCACTAAACTTAGCTAAACTAAACAGCCCTATAATAAAACTGAGTGAATGTCTGTGTTACCATTAACTGTCTATTGTTTACAATCTGCCCCGCCTTAGGCCCAAAGCAGCTTGATGTTACCATTTAAAAATAGTTTGTGCTTAGTTGAGTTTTTTTAAACTGCAGTCTGTCCTGCAGCTATGACCCTTAAGGGGATATCGCCAGTTAGACACAAGGCTAACACTAAACTAGGCAGACACCATTCACTGATCAAACCTCTCAAGACTTTTTACCGTTTCAACTCAATCTTTATTTGATATTTAAAGTCTCTATACCTGATTTTTACCGTCTTAAAAATGTGAAAAACAGAACTAGTCCATTTTAAACGATTTGCAGTGGTCCAAAGTTATTCCTCACTTACTTTATTTATACAGTGCATCCTAATTATTCATCACAATGAGTTTATAAGAGGTCTTCACAACTTTCAGAGGCCAGAGTGGAGTTTTGCCGTCACTGTAATGCAAACAACTAGCATGCTAATGTGCATTTCCTGATTATCGGACAGTTTTAGATGCAGGCACTTCATAATGGACTTATTTTGACCTCAACAGCTGTTTATACAATATATCTGCACTGGGGATGTACCAGATGGGATGATTTAGTTTTATGATTTTGTGCATCATTTATTGGGCCCATATTACACTATTTTCTGATCTATGTTCTAATGTTGTTTCCTCATCACAAACATACCTGTGGTTGTGCTTTGTTTCATTCACAGATGTTTAGGCTGAGTTCTTCTCTGTGTTAGTAAACTCCATACACCTTCACTAGAAACATTTAGATGATTTCAGCCCTGGAATTGCCAATCTCTACTGAACTAGCTAAGGTAAAAAGAGCTAACTTGAAAACTGCCACTTCAT
>KN480635.1:0-22927 GCA_000787095.1 Periophthalmodon schlosseri
CTCCATGAGGAGATGGGAGAGGGGAAGCGCGATGGAAAAGTTTGCAGGTGTCGTTTGTGCTGGAAGTTTGGGAGAGTTGGCAGAATAGAGACGTGCACCTTAATTGTACATTAAATTCCACTGTGAAACTCTTGTGTTCTGTATGTTTTTTCGTTTGTTTGGCGCAAAAAAGAAAAAAAAAAAATCTTGAAATCTTGACTGGTTGCATCATCTGCTCTCTTTTAGTTTAGTTCCACAGTGCAATAGCAATAACATCCCCAACGTCTAAGCAGGTGACGGATCCTCCACTAAAAAGCTACATAGTGCACCTTTACCTGTCAGACTTTTCTCCTAAGTACCTCAAGATCTAGAAAGAGACTGTTGTCATTACTAAATTTACTTGCACTGAAGTAAATTCAGTATTTCCCCAAACCAGACATAATGTAAAAGCAGGTCTTTGGGTCTACATATAATAGACAGAGCACTGCGTTCATTCACTTTTGGATGACTGGGTTTAGACTTCAGCAAAAGCACGGCAACCGCACCGAAACTTTTTTTTTTTTTTGCAAACATCCAGCTCACCTTGTCTTCACATCACCTGTCCTAACTTTCCTTTAACAGTTCCCCAAATCAAAGCTTGAGTCTGGAAGCTAAACTCCTTTTTATCCGCGTTCGCCTTTTGTCTCGCGATCACGCCTGGAGCTACGAGGTTTCTTCTCCCCTCCGTGCCATGTTCTTACTAAAACTCTTACTGTGCTCCGTGGAAAGCGATGGTGATGGGGTAGCTGGAGAGGGGGAGCACAGGTAGAGGGGGGTTGTTGGGTGGCTAGTCAGACGCAGTGACAACCCACCTGTCAGGTACTCAGTATAATTGGTAAACGAGGGCCGCGGGATAGTGGAGGGGCCCTGTCTCCTCTTTCTCCTCCTCCTCCTCCCTCTCTTCCCCTGTCTACTGCTCTGTTCTTTGTTTGACAAGTATTTGAAGTCGCCATGTAGTCGCTGGAAGCCTCCTTGTCTGGTTCGCGGGGATGATGCAGGCCGAGCACAGGAAACTTAACAGGCGAAGTGCCGAAATATGAATCTCAAGTTTTCGCAAAGTAGGTTAGAGCTGTACTTTTGTCTGTGGATGGACAGTGGTATTTATCAAACATAGACAGCTTAACAAACTGAAATCATTGACTTTTCTGGAATAGTTGGGGCAACATTTGAGGTGCTTTCTGTTGCAGCCAAGAACATTCAGAAGTTGAAGTTGACCTGACAATTGTTCAGCTTTTAAATAATGTGAACCAGGCTCCATACAACAATTGACTCCCATATTCTCTAACCATGAGAAGAATCAAGATTACACCCATTTATGCATTTTCTATTGTCTCAAACAAGATTTAAAAGTACCCCATATGTGGCTGGGTTAATAAGAGGATTGCACCTGCTATCAATACAGGATTGCTAAACATTCTGCCACTATGTGTACCACATCTGCGACTTTCTGGAGGTGGCTTGTCACCTATATGATTCCATGGCAATAAAACCATAGGAACATTCACCATGAAGATAAATGCATTTTATGCCAGACTATAGAATATTATTACCGGAGGAACAACATTTCCATGAAGACAAGCAGGTGGAGGCCTTCATTCAGGCCAAGCAACAGTCAGGTTTATGGAGATGCCCACTCACTGTAAGAGGCATATATTTTTTCTTTATTATGAATCAGTGCAACAAAAACATCCAAAATTTAAAATAAAACATGCTTTTATTTTTTGGCTCAAAAGGTACTTGATGGGGCTTTAACTAACTCACTGCTTTTTGAAACTGCCTAAATAAGATTATTGTACTGTCCAAAATGTCAGAAGTATCCAAGAAGGGACATTGAAACCAACCATTCAAATGTTTGCAGAAAGTTCAAGGCCAACAAGGAGACACGCCGCAAGAACTCCAAACTGAACTTCCCTCAAAGTGATTAGACAAAGACTTGTACTTTTCACCGCATCCGAACTTAAGTATCTCTCCGTCGTCACCAAACCTCTCTCTCTATCTTTTCTACCTCTTCTTCCTCTCTCTCTTTCTGCCAATTCCAGGCATCAGGCTGTGTTTGCCCTCTAATGAAACATATTCATCTTCATCGCACTCTCTCGCGGCTCTCAAACTCACTTTACAGCATAGTCGATTAAACCCTTAGGGGCCTCTCTGTGCGTAAAAGGATATATAACGCGCTGACATTTCCACGAGTCCACATTAGGCACACCCATAGAGCATTCCGGGCTTCCAGTTCGCAATGGTAGCGAAGGAGGGAGCCGTCCGCGGAGACAGGCCTGGAGGTAGGGAGACGAGAGCCCAGTCAAAGCGGGATTGAGTCTCCCTTCTAAGCCAGTTAGGATTCAGTTACTTATGCTGATGTAATAGGGCAATTGTAAGTTGATACGCAAGTCTCGCCATGTCCTCCAATTATGCCTACCTAATATATATTAACTCTTATATAGTGTAACGATAGACTAACTAAGACGTAACTTAAATGGACCCAACTCAATAGAGAAGTGTATTAGTGTTGTGCATGACCATTTAGGCTTCTTAAGTGTACCGAATATCCCTTTAGGGGCCTTCTCTTATCATCCTCTTATCTAAATCTGTTATTGCCGGCTTTGTTTGCTCCACTCAGTCCCTCCTAGACATCGGTTGAGGTCAATGGAGTAACGATGCGGAGCAAGGAGTGGAACAAGCCGAGATATCCCTTAAGGCCTCAGTTCTGATGTGTGTGAGATAGAGCATGTGAGTGGAAGGGTCTCCTTGGCTATGGGGTTGATCTTACGTAGGGGTGGCGTGAAGCAGATTGACAGGGCTAGAGTGACCTGAAGGCCCAGTTTTAATGCCCCTTGGTGTAGGGTTTGGAGTGAGTATGCCATGCTAGCTGACCTGGAGGGTGGAGATATACAAGTTCGTGGACGCTGCGATGGCGTTGATGGAGATGTGAATTAGCAGAAGGCTGGAAGGGTCTTTGTCAAAGAAAAGCTTTTGCATGTCTTCTAGTTGGGTTTTCGTGAGGAGCTCCTTGGCATGCCTACCAACAAGACATGCACGATTTGTTAGTTTCATCTCATTTAGTCTCGTTTAGGGCCCAATGACAGTAAACGAGCTCTAGTTAGGCCTGAATCGTTTACCCTCCAATTGGCGGGTCAAATGTCAACCGATTGCATCACTGTCAGGTAAGTTAATGAATGAATGAATGACTTAATAATTGTGGACATGGAGACAAGCAGGTGATGAAATCAGTCCAAGTTATGGGTCAGATCTGTGGAGAGTTAAGCCTGCTCACAGTAAGAACTCATATTACCATATCGTAGAACATTCCGGGCAAATAAATCCAAGCGATTTTCCTTACAAAAGTAACATTCGAAGAAGTAACCTGCTTTTGAAAACGTCTAACAGCAATACCACAAGGCTCACACAATATGATACATCCATTAAGTTCACTCTCTTGTTGCAAAGACTTCTAAAATTCACGGCATGCTTCTTAATTTTCCTAATACTGCCCTTTTCCAATTATATTCGTCTGTCACGTCCGATGGATTGAGCTTTTAATTCATTCTCATCCATCCCGGCATTGCTATTGAAAATGGGATAATACAGTTGTGTGCTGTTTTTTCGTGGCAGCCGCTAATGCAAAATGCTTTATGTCTGGGTTGTATGTGAATCCTATTTGTTGCTGTTGTTTATTTGTATCAATAGATTGTAATGATGGCTAAATTCTGTTTGGTATGCCCGGCCACAGCGTTGTCGAACAAGAGTGCTGCTGCAGCCATTGTCTGCTGCCTGCTCTATAGGGGTTAGCTGGCACGCCATACCAACAGATGTGTCTCAAATCGTTGTTGTTATTTACCAATGATCGGCACCATCTCAAGAAAACGTCGGCGCGTGCTGATTTATTTATTCGGACAGTGGATTTATGCAGAAAAAAAGTCGGAATCTTTTCAGTCTCCAAAAGACAGCAAGATTGATTATTCATGATAGCAAATGCATTGTTTCTGTTGTTTTATATCTCTTTTTGTTCTGCCCATTTTCTTGTCTCTCTCTGCACTGGAAAAAAATAAAAAACTCCAGTTGGCAGCTAAACGTCTGAAATGCGAAATTTGATAGACAATTGAGTAGATATCTTTGTATATGTGTAAACTGATTTGAATCGCTCGCCTGGGCCTATATACTGGTTGACGCCTTTTAAATGTTAAAGAGGGTTGAAGCCTGCCTGAGCTAATTTGTAGGGCTTTGCACCATGTTGACATTTAAATGCGATAAGAATAGCAAACTGTACCGAGCGGCCTATTTTGAAGACGCTTTCGGATTGCATTCACATCAGCCGCGGCCCGTAATTAATAAAAAAAGACAGGCCTCCCTCGCGCAAAATTTGATTATAATACAACCTTATAAACGCGTCGGGGAAAGAGACGCCGAGAGAGAGAGGGGAAACGAGGGGTGTGGGGAGAGAGAAGGAACGGAAGAAGAGAAAATCAAAATAAATAAATAAAAATGAAACAAGTGCGATGATGGGGGCAGGAATTAAGCTGGGAGGTGGGTTGCGCACACCTGGTCTTTGAGGCAGATTGCGTTGGCTGGCTGCTGCGCGATCACATTACTCCTGATCCTGCCTCTCTTGTTTGTCAGAGGAGCGGAGGAGCGGGCGAGAGACACCAGCAGGGAAGGGAGGGAAGAGGAGAGAGAGAGAAAAAGAGAGAGAGAAGGGGAAAAGGGGTGGGGGCCTGTGAAAATCAGCATGCAAATAACAGCACATTGTTAACTTAATCAGATGCAGGGGGAGAAAATATGGAGAGGGATGGGAAGGAGGAGGGGAGGGAGGAAGGGGAAAAGGGGGGTAGAGGAGGTGGGGAAAGGAAGGGAGGGGGGTGGGGGTGGCAGAGGGCACAGCAGTTAAGTTATACCCACCCATGTCTGAGAATGAAAGTGGCCATGGCATTCAGAAATACAGAGCCAGAGGGTAGTTTGAATGAGAGACTGTATGGTGGATGCCACAGTATCAATTTTGCATTGCAAATGTTGACACATAAAAAAACATAAATAAATCAAATTAAATCAAATAAATTATTATTAAAATTAGCATTTATATGTCTAAAAGATTGCCTGTTACCATGAGAGTTCCGCACTTGATAAAAGGTGTACAAGGCGCCGTTTTAGTTGCAGGGTCAGCCAGCTGCTTCTTGTTTGTACAAAAGTACTTTTTTACATTGGTTACACTGAAGTCTGAATGAATGTGAGAGTACAATTTTAAAAACAAAAAAACAAAAAAAAGCCAATTAAGGTTTTTCGGTAACATTGCGGGCACATTTTTAGATATAAGTAGGTCAAATGGGAAATCGCTTAGAAGCTGAATAAACTAATGATAGGACAAGTAGTAACTAGACTTTAAAAGCAGTACACGTGTTATACTTGGCCATTTGGATTCTAGACTCGGTAAATTTCACTAAATAAGGTGAGAGGATGCATTGCCCTCAGCACTCCCGCATTAGCAGCAGTGGGGTGAGGTGGCTTTGTTTTGGCTCATCTGCCGGTGTTAGACATTTTCATAATGCTACTGTAAATGTCAAGATATTTTGGTCATAAACAATGAAAGTCCAGGCAACCTTTAGCAGCCCGCGTGTTTTTAATGGCAACAGCTGTGTCATCCTGTAGAGCTAAGCCGCACTTTTCAGTGGGTTTCAGCCAACCAGTAGATGGGCCAATATATGCAAAATATTCGTTTAATATTTGGATCTGAATTTTTCAAAATGTTAATTTATGTTGGCTTGATTTTTATAATATACGCAAGATTGGTAATTGTTATCAACAGCTACATCGACTATGGCTTATAAAGAAGCAGTTCTAGAAAGCAAAACAAAGATTAATATGATAAAAACTACAAATAAAATGATATATAAAAGACAAAATAAGCACGCTTGATTGTGGTAAGAACGAAGCAAACAGTTGTCGGTTCAATCCCAGCCTCAACCAATTTATACTGTTGTTGTGTCCTTTGGCAGTACACTTCACCCACTTTGTCTACGAATGAATGTACGGTGTTGGTTTGTGAGTGATGGCGATTGGAGAGACTTTGGCGCTCACTTCCAATTAAACTTCAGTTTGCCCCAGGGCAGCTGTGGCCATAGAAGGGAGCCCACGAATAACACATGAAATTGTAACGCAAGTTTGAGTTCAATTGTAACCGTCTGAATATATACCCCAAATTCATTTTCATAAGTTTGTATAGGTCTGTATTTTCAGCGCATGTCTATAGCGTTCCTTGCCTCCAAGTAAAAGGCTATCCCCACTGTGTGTTTTAACCACATTGCACTTGTACACTTGTCTCCGGGGAAAAGTTCAGCCTGTGTACTACATAGAGGTCATTTTTCATTATAAACATCCAGTGCCTTAATGAACTCGCCGACCTCACGCACTCACGCGCACACACACACATACACACACTCTTCATATAGTGAAATGTGTGTCTTTTTTAATGAGTTGTGTAGCCGCCGCAGCTTTTGTTGTGCCAGATAACTCCGAGATGATGCTGAAGGTCAGGCGGGGCAGAGGAGAATGAGAGAAATGCACAGATTTAAGCTCTCCGTGCAAAATTGTAATGACAGAATTCAGTGCTAGTCTGAAGGGATAGTGACAATGTGAGTAGTTAGTACTGTTGCCCAACTGTAAGAAGGTCCCAAGTTCAGTTCCCGGGCCAAGTGGGGGCTTCATGTGAGGAGATTGCATGTTTTTCCTTGGATGGTCTCTATATTGGTTCTCCAGTTCCCTGATAACACAAAATATGCACACAGTATAGGCTAGTCCTACTGACAGATCGCCCCAGACACTGAAGGATGAGTCAAATTCAGAAGACAATGACTAAGTATACGCACTTTAAAGGCCATATATTACACACATTTCTTGTGAGCTTTAGGCCATGTTAGAATGTTGTTACCTCATCAGAAAAACATATCCAGAGTTGTGGTTTGTTTCTTTCACACATGTTTGAGTAGCCCTTTATTATTCATCTTGTCTGCACCTCCAAAGCTCAAAATGCGTTTTTCCACCTTATAATGTCATGAAGTTAACAGCCACCTTTTGCCATTTGTTCATTGGAGATGGACAATTCCAGGGCTGAAATCCAATCCAAATGATTCTAGTGAAGGTGTACGCAGTGTGAAAACAGTTGAGCACTTCCTGTATTACCTCATGACATCACGAGGTGGAACAGAGTGTTTTCCCTTTGAGAGAAGAACTCAGCTAAGAAGAGTTTGTGAGCTAAACATGTTTGAATGAAAAGGTATGTTTTTGATGAGGAAACATTATAACATAGATTCGAAAATAGCGCAATATAGGCCCTTTAAAGTCAGATTTTAAGTTTACACCAAGCTAAGAATCTTAACTTTGCAGTCGCCCATTGCAAACCCATGACTGCGCATTATGCCCAAAGCAGCTTTAGTCTGATTCAATAGCCCAATTCCAAGGATGCTTAAACGGTTCGTGGCATTTTATGAGGTAAGCTCGTAAGACATGACACTGTAACAATACTGAGTTACAGTTGCAGGTTGTATAGAAGATTGTCACCAATTTCTAGTGATGACTTTGGACAATTGCACACAAAATATGCAACCATAGTAAGTGTAGTTATTTTGAGGTAATGAAAATTCCAAGAGATCGTCCAAAACCTAAAAAAAAAGTTTATTTCTATACATTTTTGTGTCACGTCTCACCCGCTCTAACTGCGTGATTGTATAATTTGTTAGGGCAAACACCAATGGACCTCTTTATTAGACCTGTGTATCCATTTTTTGAATGAAGAACATGTTTTAGAATGAACTGTTAGCCCCGCCCACTTCTACCCTAGTTAAACCAGACAGTCTAGTATTGACCTTATTCCGCCCCGCCCACTTTCGCTGTAAACGCTACTAAACCAGCGCTTTTTTGTGGCACTTCTGGTTAAGTGAGAATCCCATTCATTTCAGTGGAGAATTTGGGAAAAGTTTTGCTGCTAAAATCTGACATAAAGTAGGTTGCTTTGTGTAAAATGTTCAATGTTCATATGCACCAACAAGTCAACACTGCACTGATTCTCTGGGAGGCTTTAAAATGGCTCTGTAGTACGTGTAGAACTTATTTACTGTCAAGATCAGCAGCCCCACGCAAAATAATACAACCCCAAAGATAATGGCGGCGCCCACGGCAACTTCGGGAATAAGGTGAACAGCCACACAGAGTTGTTTCCACATGGTTCTCATCCATCAAAATGCTTTTAAAATCTCAATTTAAGTCTCAATTTTCTCTCCCAAATAACCGCTTTTACAATATACTGTTTGAAGTAAAAGGCACATTCCTGAGCTAGACTACTGAACCACACTGTTATACTTGCATTTCTTTTTGAAACGCACAGGAAACCGACGCAGTGAATCGAACCCAACACCTTCCCGTTGTGAGTCAAGCTTGTCGACATGTCTTCTTTGATGCCCGGCTCACATAAAACCCTTTTAAAGAGCACCAAAACATATATGAGGTCTCAACCAACTTCTTCTTGCTTTAATCACTGCTGCTCTTGGCACCAGTTCAGTCGCCCTCCCGTTTGCACGCACCCCTCCGCCTGTCCTCTCCTCACCCAATTTCTTTTATTTCCCCCACCCATCCCATCTGTGAAGTTTAAGAGCAGTGCCGCGGTGTTGTTCCGATGACGAGCGATAGATAGACAAACATGCTTTCTGCGCTCCCCGGGGCCCCTCACACCCCACCCAATCTCTGGGGGCCTCACCCTCTCAAGCACTTCCTCTGCTACAATAATTAGCTTGTAATAAATACAGACTGGCCTTAAAGTAGATAATGCGTTTTAGTTGTTTCCTTTCGTAAGAACTGGCACATTAGCGTAGTGTACACACTTAAGAATTGAATTGTGGGAGCTTTTTTTTTTCTTTTTTTTTTTTTTTTACATGAGTGTGTATACTGAGATTTCATCCAGTCATGTGAAAAGCTTAAAAGAACAATAGCTGTTGTATGTGATGTTGTAAGAACTGTTAGCATTCCAGTAGAAGTTTGGGGCTTCCTGATGCCTTTGATAAGATTAGCATTTTTAAACAGGAAGTAAAGGCAATACTCTAAGAAAGAAAAAAGAGAAGCTTTTTATCCAACCATGCTGATTTCACTGCTGAGTGGGAGGTGAAGATAAAATGGAATATAGATTTTTATTTTTTACATTTTTTTCCATAACAGTACTTTTGAAATTATGTTTTTGTTTTTGTTTTTTTTTACTTTTTTAGAGGAACCATGGCCTTTGACCTAAATATAATTTTACCTTATTGGCAGAAAATAAACTTGAAATATGACAAAAATAAAATAAAATCAGATAACTATTCTGAATTTAAGCATCTTGGACTATTAGACAGGCAGTCTATTGTTTTGTCCCTGGGCAAGACACTTCACCCACCTTTCAAATGGGTCAAATGAAGAGGACAAATGACTTGTACATTAACCTTAAACTTTCCTCCAATATCCTGGCGCTCTTGTGTTTGAATGAGTGAGTAGATCCTTGATGTAAAGCTTTGTGTCCGTCCAAAAGAGGTGAAAAACCGCTACACAAATTGAACCCATTTACCATTATTTTTTTGCAGTGAACACAGCCTGGTTGCATAATAAGTCTTGACTACTTCTCCAAAGAGCTAAAGTTCCCTTCAAAAACTCCTCAGATTAGTGAGTTGAGACGCGACGGAGACAGTACGACAGAGGGGGAGTTTATCAAAGTGATAGAATAAAGAGAGATTTAACACGGTCATATTAAAAAGACATGCAGCCGTTTCAATATTTAAAAATCCCATTTGCTTCGACAGGAACGCTTTTTCATTCAAGAGCATATGGCAACTAGCGCTACCTGTATCTAGCCTGCTCCTTATCTGCCTGAAAGACAAGGGGGAGGACGGGCGAGAGAGGAGGGGAGACAGAGAGGGGAGTGAGAGAGTATATAAGAAGAAGTGGCCCAGAGAAAGAGAAAGAGATAGTTTCAAACAGACAGTCAGACATTGAAGAATCATTCAATTATCGGCAGTGTGATGTAAAATAATTACCTGACTGGCTTGCTGTAATGAGTGCTGCTAATTAGCCATAGACTTTTGTTTGAGTTGAAGAAAGCGGCAGAAAGTCCCAAGCTCCCAGCAGCAGAGGAGCTGTGAAGAAGGCTTGTATGTTGTAGGTAACACCGTACATGTTTGCGAGAAGCTTTTTCCACCAATGCGTGAGGAGCTAGAAGACACCATTTAACGTATGCACTGCAAAAAAGGAATGCGTAGACACATATAATGACTCGTACTCAGAATGTGTATCTTGAGTATTTGGATACTATTGACAAGATATAAT
Organism: Periophthalmodon schlosseri; assembly: GCA_000787095.1. Taxonomy (NCBI): domain Eukaryota; kingdom Metazoa; phylum Chordata; class Actinopteri; order Gobiiformes; family Gobiidae; genus Periophthalmodon; species Periophthalmodon schlosseri. Next base: position 10,348 of record KN480635.1, read on the forward strand.
GGATTTACATTATTTCACGTGTTAACACGTTTTTTTATTTATTTATTTTGTATTTGGATTAAGTTGGAGACGTTTCACCTCCCATCCAAAGTGCAAAAGAGGAATGGATAGACAGATATAATGACTTGTATACAGAATGTGTATCTTGATTTGACTGGTATTGACAACATATAAGGGATTTACACAAAGTACATTATTTCACTTATTCATTTATTTTTAAGTTGTATTAAGTTGGAGACGTTTCAGCTCCCATCCATTGAGAAAGCTTCTTGGATGAAAGGCGAAACATCTTTTTTTTTTTTCTTTTTTTTTACAGTTTTACAAGTCAAAAGTAAAATTGTAGTAAAATGAAATACCACAGGGTTCAGCAAATAAGTGGCATTTTCTGTCAGCATTCAAACCTTTATGTCTTATTTCTTTTTTAATTTATTTGCAAACATGGCTAATTTCCATCTTCACAGTTTTGTTGACACTTCCAAATCCACTTTATTTATATAGCCCGTTTTCAGTGGTGGTACTCAATGTTGTTACTCAAGTAAAAGTAACACATGAAAAAATCTACTTAAGTAAAAGTATTAAAGTACCTGTTTAAAAATTTACTTAAAGAGTAAAAGTAGTTTGCACAGATTTTGACTTTTAATAAGGCTTCAGAGGTAGTGATTTTGATACATTTTGTTCACCAGAAACAATTGAATCAATAATTTTTTCTAGCTGTTTTTATTTGTATATTTTTGTTTGCTCAAAATTATGGACTGTTAAAAATAAACCCCTCAGACTTTTCAGCAGGTCTCAAACAATAATAAAAAATACTTTTACTTTTCGGTCCAGTTCAAAAATGTAGTGGAGTAGAAATTACCTCAAATGTAATGAAGTAAAAGGACTCAAGTAAAGTACTGATACCTAAGCTAGTACTTCACTACTTTTACTTTGTTACATTCCACCACTTCCCATTTTACCAGAAAAAATACATACATTGCGGATACATTCTTAAAGCACATGCAGTACTTACTAACTAACTTACTAACATAATACATAAATAACAATTAGGTCAGAAAGATTTTTAAAAAAGAGACCCGCATTACAATCTATCTTGTGGAAATATCTAAACTTGTCCAAACCTAATTTACACTAGTCCAAACGTCTAAAATCCTCAACATATAGACGTTTAACTACTGTTCCCACATTCTTTCTTTGCATCTCTACCACTTTGCTTCCAGGCACAATCCGACACACACACACACACACACACACTCACATCTCACGGTAAACAGCCGCGCAGTGCAAATGCAGATCCTTCTTCTCTTAATTTGCCGCGCAACAATTAAAGTCTCCTCTTAGTAAATTGAACCTTTGTCTTCCCCACTCCCTCCACCTTAGTCTGATTTCGGCACCTGTCACAACACTGTAGTCATTATGCAAAACTCCGGCAGAACGGGCCCAGCGTGAGCGGAAGAAAACAGCAATTATTTCTGATATTCTGCTGTTTAGGCCGTATTGACATTCAACTGTTTGCTCCTCCTGCGCCACCTGAACAGATTGAACTCGGCATTGTCTTAGATTCATTCAGTTCAATATTGTGTGTCCTTTACAGTGTGTGTGATTTGGGGTTTAGACCAGCTGTTCGAATAGTGTGGTGTGGAAATGGCAAGCTCTGGTTTTGAAGTGGTTTAGAACTGATTTAACTGTAGAAACGTCCTGGTTTAGTTCTAGTTTAGTTCTGCTTTTAGATCTGTTTTTGTCTTGTTTTAGTAAAAATGGTAAATGGTCACATATTTATATCCTTTTCCATGTTCAAGTCACTCAAAGCGCTTTACATCAAGGAACCACTCACCCATTCACACACAGATTCATACACCAATGTACGCAGACAGGGAGTGACATGGGTTAAGTGTCTTGCCCAAGGACACAATGACAGCATCCATGTGTGGGAGCTGGAATTGCACCTCCAACCTGGACAAACGCTCTACCAGCTGAGCTATTGTCACTCAGTTGGTTGTGCGTATATATTGTTTCACACATTCATTTGTTCCACTTTCTCGATTATACAAAGTTTGGGTGAAGTGTCTTGCCCTGGGACACAATGGCAGAATGAATGGCAAGTTTAGATACCAGCTCAAGAAAGACGTACTGGTGGCATATGTTTACACCTGATGCCCTTCCGGTACTGGAGCAATCAAGACGGTCAAATCATTCTGCAGAATTCACTTAGTTTATGACATTCAAACAGTAAGACATGCCACTGACACATTACTTCCTTATACACCAATCCAAATATTTTCAGATATTTTGACAACTTTACTCATAACATTTTTTTCTCCACCAGAACGGATTCGTATTGTCAGTTTGCTGTGTCCTTTTCACATTTGCGTGTTAGTGGGGCTCACATGCAGGTCCAGGAGCGATGGTGATGATGTAAGCTGTAGCAGATACACTGTGGTCATTGTCCCTGAGTGAGGACTGTCCATGCGTGATGAGAGACACTGGCCCTAACACATACCCTCTCCACACTGTGCCTTTGTACTCTGCTTTTACAGTGTGTTTGACAGGAGCGCACACAGGTGTTTTGGGGAAGGAGAGCGGCAGGTGGAAGTAAAATGACGAGCAGAATTGGACCGTTACAGTGCATTTGTTTCGCAATCTGCCCTGGGACTGACTGAGGGAGTTGTGGCTGATAATATGCGCCAATGGTCAATGTGAAAAGTGTCTTGCCCGAGACTACAGAGTGAAGAGTGAATGAGTTTATAAACTTTTTATGATTATAAACTGGTCTTATATCATTTTACATATTGGAGTGACATTTACAAAAAAACATTTTTTTTTATACTTTATCTTTTGCACAGTAGTAGCTGTTTTTACCATTTTTTAGAGAATTGAAATGTGCTTTATGGGACAATTATTCATTTAAGTATTCACTCCTTCAATGTTTAGTCCAGTTGACAGATTTTATATTTTTCTTTTGCTATGGATCAGGCCTGGACGACTGAGGGATTACACAGATATTTCATTAAAGTATAGGGACAAAAGGGACAAAAAAGTTTGAATTTTCACAATAGATTTAGCATTTATTTTACACCATCATTCGAACAGTCATATTACCATTTTTTGCACACAGTGTAACCTCCCTTGTGCCATGCCTAGGATAATCTAGTTACCAAATTTTGCAAAAAAAAAACAAAAAACAAAACTACTACAAAATACACTCGTCATACACTACATCAATACACTTATAGTCTACCTCCACCAGTTACTTTGCCATTTCAGGTGGACCCTTTTACACATTCCCCATCGACATCACATTCCATTCTTACTCCTTTTCTATTTATTTGTAGCCGGTCGCTCCCCGCTCCGGTCAGCTCTCCAGCCCAAATAGCGGCGGACTGCTTAACAAATGCTTGGCACTATTAATCCTGTGTCTGTTGCTGCGGCTTTATTCGCTTTCTACGGGGGGCTCGGTCACCACTCTGCCTTCTATTGTACCCCCATTCACACACACACACACACATCTAACCCACACGTATTACACATCTGCAGGTCACCCTCATCATAGTGGGAATAATACCAGGGATGGTTATCATAAAGGCGAAGCTCCGAGCCCCCGCCTGTCTCGGGAAGATGATTTGGATGGCCCTGGAACAATGAACTGTGGGAATCGGCTTGTCCGGCATTGATCTGGGTCCCCTGGCATCCCTCTTGCAAAGCCTGTCAGGGCGAAAGACAGATAAAAAGAAGCGAAGCATTTTTCTCTTCTCCCTTACAGCGTCTTTCTTTCGGCGCTGTCAGGAGGGCTCCCACCGACCAGCGGGGATGAGTCGAAAGTTGAACTACCTGTTGACAAGCGCTCTTAAACAGGCCTCAATGACATATTGTGCAAAAGGGGGGGGAGAAAGAAAAGAGGGGAGGCGCACACAAGCGTATTGAGTCCGTGTTTTCATCCGATTCTTTTGATTCCTTGCCGTGTAGAAAGACCAAGGATTTATCTTAATCTGCTGTTATTCATTGTCTCTGAATGTTGGATCATATTTTACAGTAGTTTTTTTAAAAAGAGGTCTTCCATGGAGATTTGTTTTCGAAGGCAGGTCTAGTCCCCAAGGAAGCGGAGGTGCCCTAATTTTTTTTACTACGGGATTTTGGCTTAGATCTAAGTTTACGAAAAGCACAGAATGAAATCCCAATGGGAAAGTTGGGCTGTTTTAAGCAGCTTCAACTGACCCAAGAGAAGGCAGGCCATTTAACATTGAGATCTTGAGGTCCAATAGCATCAATAAAGTCGTACTTGTAGTAGTAGTAGTAGTAGAAGTTTTGAAAATGGTCCAAACTTCATAAAATGTACCCCAAATTTTGGATTTCCTTTGAAGTAATTGGAGGGGCTTAACTTTCAATTGGTTCTGTTGGACAATAGTACTAAGCAGGGCAAGGGAAAAAAAGAAAAAAAAAATCATTGTTTTCTCAAATGAATCATGCCTTTGTTTTATGATAGTCTTTTTCCAAGAAAGTTGAACGTCATTTGTCCGAAACAAAGCAACCATTTATGAGCGGCTTCTGGTTTATAGTTTAAAGTGCAGCATGATTTGTTGATTCAGATCACTGTGCCCACTGGTCAAAACAAGGCCGATCTAGGACACTAATTTGTTTCACAATGTTATATACAAGATAGATTCACTTTGTAAGTTTCAAGGTAAGATCAGCAGTTACATCTGAGGGAAGTGTATTACTGTGTGTGGCATTATGTGTGGTTTGTGATGTGCAAATAGAACTGAATTTCTATTTGAGAGTGACAACTAGAAGCATGGGGTTAAAAATTAATGCAAAAATAAAGGGAAGAACAAGGTTTTGGTACAACGTTGTTTAAGTTAATTTAAAGTATTATTATTTTTCACGTACACTTAAAATTGTCTGTGGATTTTACTTAACTTTTAAAGAATGTTTTTATGGGCGACCTGTCAGGAGCAGTGGGTGTCCCCAGTGGAGCGCCCTCTGACCCAAGATGTTTCTTATGAGTACCTAGCCGGTGGATTAGCATTCAGTGCATATTTGTGTATTTGGGAGTAGATAATGCAAACAAGAAAGTTTCGCCTTACATGATCAAAAATATTTCAAGGCACAGTATGTAACTTTGTAGAGGTGGCATCTGTCATCTGCGTGATTCCATTTAAATAGAAAGTTAAAATCATACTTGGGAACATTCTCCATGGAGATAAATGTCATATGTTTGATGCCATACTGCGCAGGATTGTAGCCAAAGTAACAACATTTCCGCAGAAACAAGTTGTTTTGTTGTAGTCTGTTTTGGGCTAAAAAGTTACATATTGTGGCTTTAGCAATTCTGGCACCAGTAAAAACTTTGCACAGCTACTAATACCTTCTATCCCAAAGTACTTCTCTATTTGCCAACATTAGCCTGTAAACTTATTCCAAGTGATTCCTCCAGCAGGCCACATCTCTTTATTTCCACTTCTTTTTAAAATAGCACAATCCATTCTCGAAGCTTCATTTCTTGTTGATAGTGCGCAGAGTTATGAGTTTTGATCAAGAGGCTCTAGGCGTGCGATGGAGTCGGGATTGAGTCTGGCAGGGATTGTTGCCACTGTCTTCCATTCTTCCGTGTGCAGTTCACTGTGTTTTCGCCTCATTACAGAAAGTAATAATGCAGTGAAGTCAAAAGAGCCACAGAGTGAAGGGGGAAGCAAAACAAGGCTGCTTTCTTTATTGGATTAATTAGAAGCCTCGCGAAGACCACCTGCAATAGACGCAAAACACCAGCCAGGCAAAAACTCATATCTTAGTCTGTTCCGTCAACCAAAGTACAAAACCCAAATTTTTTTAGCCGGAGGTAATTGATCTTTGAAATGACAGAGGAAGCTCTGTTTGTACTTTGAAAAACACTGGAGGCGTTTGATTGGAGCGCGATGTCCCTGCCTGCCTGTGTAATCACTAAATATTTAGCATTCAAATCTCAGTGCATGTAACATATGGTAAATATCCAAATTGTCCCGTCCAATATCAGACTGCTGCCTCGGTGGCGTCTTTCATCTCAGTAATGATTCGCTGGAAATATGATGGAATTCAGCACATTGTGAATAATGATTGATTTGTTTAATGCTATGAATTTGTTCATTAGGACTTAATGAGCTATTGCATTGTGATTAGTCGATGGGTTTGGTGTCGATACATGCCAAAATAACAAAGTAAAGTCCAACTAATGGCTTTTCGATTCCTCACTTTCTTGTATAAAATGTCAGAGCAAAGTTTTGTGACACGGAAATTCAACAGGCCAAATGTACACTGGGTTTAAGAAGCTTTCCTTATGAATTTATTATTAGTGGCAATCCCTAATATTGAAACTGTCTTTCATATAGTTTAATAATTTATAAGGTTACAATTAGAGTGCAGAACATATAAATCCCTTATGCATTTATGATGCATGCTAATATTGATAAGACCAAAATGAAGCGAGCACATTCAAATGCGGACTGAAATACATTTCCATTGTGTTACAGATACCACTTATAATTAAGCGGAGGCTCGCAGAGAATGGGAATAGAGAAGGGAATGTATTAAGAGAAGCACATTATAGTGTTTCTGAGGTGCACGTGGAGCTTTAGTGAATATTAAAGCACCAACAAAAAGGCAACAGCTGAAGCTTCATGAGAAAACGCTAAAGGAAGTGATTGTGGTTTTAGAGGTATCAGAGGAGCCAATGCTTTTAATGAGACAGCAGAGTGTTCATGCCAGGAAATGATAAGGTTATACAGGTTTGAATAACGGCACATACCTACTACACACAGACAAGAGCAAGTGTTTAGAGCACTGCAGCATGGCAGAGGCAGAGACAGAGAGACTTCTCCAAACAGTGGTAAGAATGCATTGTACCATGTTGTTAGAGTGTGCGTCTGAGCTGCGTGTCTACTGTATGTACATATGATTTGGCAGTGCAGTGCTAACACTCGGATATTAGCAGTGTAACAGTATAACAGCACACATAGACTTGTTAAGCCTTCTGTGGGCAGCCGTTTGATGAAACACACCCACTGTGTCTTTTGGAGGGCATTCTCTTATAGAGCTGTTGTTACAGGCTGAGTATGTGTGTGTGTGTGTGTTGTTCTGTACACCAACCCCTCATTCCCCTGCATGTGTGTGTGGATATGAGCAGAGGGGGATGTCACATAAGAAATGTCCTTTTTAATCAGGGGAAAAAATATAAAATGGCTCGGGAGCAAGGCGAGCATATTAATGTGGCTCATTTGCATACGCTCGTCAGCCAGGATACGTTTATAAAAAACACAAACTGGATTCGTCAGTTCATTTCACAGTATTCCATTGTCTATCTGCCTTTGTTATATGTTAAAGATAAAGGCAGAAATCAAATTGAAGAAAAGGGCAAGCTGCTATCTCCCTAAATGAGCAACAGCTCATCAGCCTAGTTTAAATCACAGATTTCTATTCCAAAAGGCAGCCAGCCGCCTCTGTAAAAAAGGGCCTATTCAAATCAGGTCTGCCCTGATATAGGCACGCAGGCTGCTGATAGAGCTGGTGTCACATAAATACAATTTAGAACCGTGCGTCGCTTGGATCAGTCTAACAAAGTTTTATCCTTTTTGCCAACCATAAATGTACACACAGTATTCTACACTATTTTATCTTTTTTATTATTAAGCTCGACTCCAATGAGGAAAGAATTATTCAAGTCACAGGAGAATAAGATGTCAAGATAAGCCATAAATTTGAGCTTTTCCTGGCATGTCATACAGTAAGTCTGTGACTACCGAACATAGCGTGGCCATTATATTTGAGATGCATTCAGTTCAACTGCTTTATGATACTTGTGGCTATTTCAAAGGGCAGCCCACAAGTGTCACATTCCTTTGGACAGAAGTGGAAGCTGTTACAGTGTCTAATTCATGCCCAAGAGATAAGAATCCGGCATGGACTGTGTGTTGGAGGGGACAAGGTCTACAGAACAGGCACCCCTTATGTCTACTAACCTCCTACTGAAGAGGAGAGGAGGACAAATGAGAGAGAAATGTCAAATGAATGTGAAAACAAATGAATAAGACACATGGTCTATGCCAGAGAGACAGTGGGAGAGTAGAAAGAGGGACAAGAGATGTTTTGGTCCTTACATGCCCTTAGTGCCCCTCACTACCTTATATACATAATGTTATACAGTATATTTAATGTGGGTGTGATCAAGTCCTCTTTTAAGGGTCTCTTAGCACTTTTATTTTCAAAGTGAACACACCTACTACACATGCATTATATATGGCCTTACTAGAATAGATTTTTGTTGTTCATTATAATCATGCATTATAGCACTGTTGCTGCCACTGCTGCCAGGCCGCATACTAATCAGCTTAATGAGATATTATACAATATTTTGTTGACCAAAGCAGAACTGTGGTTATTATTTCTGTGGGCTTGACCCCTGCCAGCAGCCAGAGGAAGTGTGCACATACAAGTGTACCTCTCCATCTGGAGAGCAGATGGAACTGTATTAAAGCCGTTGTTCTTTTATTTAAGCACATATGAAAGAAAGCACATTTAGGGATGTTAATCTCTGCTCATTATGCACTTGCGTTGTGGAGCTCGGTGTGTGGTACTGTATGGCAGTACATCTGCTCCAATCTATTCTTAAGAGTCAGACTTTAAGTACTTTGGAAACTTAACATTATGAGTATTTGTCCGCCCAGAATAAAATAAAAGGTGTAAGATAAATAAGGTTGTGTAACTTGAGCTAAAGGTTTCACATCAAATTGTAGCTTTGCTCTTGAGGACTGTATTGCATCATTACAGTGTCATGTCAGCGAGATAAGAGTGTTTACAGGAGTAACCCCTTGGTTTAAGTGCCATTGTTAATATTATAATTGTAGTATTGCTGTGGCGTCCCTGTCAATGTGACTGGTTCCATTCATTAAGGCGTGTAATTGGAGGAATTCTGATAGGATGGGCACAAGTAGCTTAATTATACACTGCACACCGTGTTTACTGAGTAATTGTTGTATCTAAAATAATACGTAATTTTGTAAAAGTTTTGTTGACATTATAAGAATGTCATGTCTCCAAAACACCTAGGCCTACATCAGCCACTTTTACATGACTCATACTTCTATGCCTTCATTAGACTAACCCTGTGCTTTTGTTGTGTGCTTGTTGTTGCAGGATGGAAGACTCGAGTTTGTGCCTTGGTGTGTCATCAGGAGTGCCTGATGCAGAAGCCCATCTCAACAGTGCAGTTCTAAATGGACGCTATCCCATCAGTCAGAAGCTTCACCAGCTCACTGCCCAACTAGGCCACGCCTTCCCCAACCTACACCGCCCACAACCAATTCCTGAGGAGAAGGCAGCTACGCCTCTGGATGAGAAGACCCACCACACTGCCCTGGCAAGTCAGCCAATCAGCAGTCAGATGGCACTTTTGGCCAATCAGCTCAACCGAGACATTGATGCAGGAGCCTTAAGTGGGCTGAACGGTCGGGTTGATTTGCAGCAGTTCCTGAATGGCCAGAATTTGGGCATAATGTCCCAAATGAATGACATCGAGGATGATGCCCGCAAGAACAGAAAGTATCCCTGTCCACTGTGTGGCAAGCGCTTCCGCTTTAACAGTATCTTGTCCCTGCATATGCGTACACATACTGGAGAGAAGCCCTTTAAATGCCCCTACTGTGACCACCGAGCTGCTCAGAAAGGCAACCTGAAGATCCACCTCCGCACCCACAAGCTGGGCAACTTGGGGAAGGGGCGAGGCCGTGTGCGCGAGGAGAACAGGCTGCTGCATGAGCTGGAGGAAAGAGCTATTCTCAGAGACAAACAGATGAGAGGAAGTGGAAGTATCATCCCCACTCCCCCCACACCCCTCCTGGGCCTCAACAACAGCACCACCCATCAGCCCCAGCTCGGCTCAGCCTGTGGCCTGCTCCCACCATCGGGCCTGGGCACTCCAGACACCCTGTCCCAGCCCTCCTCCTCACCAAAGCCCACCGGAGCCTTGGACGATCAGCTGAACCCAGCCACAGGTTTCCGCTGTACCTTCTGCAAAGGCAAATTTAAGAAGAAAGAAGAGCTGGACCGTCACATCCGTATACTCCACAAGCCCTACAAATGTACTCTGTGTGAGTTTGCTGCCTCACATGAAGAGGACCTGATAAGTCATGTTGAGAAGGCCCACATTACCGCTGAGACTACACAGGGCGCGGGGTCAGGTGGAGCTGGTGGAACGCAGGTGGCCAATGAGTTCCGCTGTGATGTTTGTGGGCAGGTCTTCAGCCAGGCCTGGTTCCTGAAGGGTCACATGCGCAAACATAAGGACTCTTTCGAACACTGCTGTCAGATCTGTGGCCGTCGTTTCAAGGAACCCTGGTTTCTCAAGAACCATATGAAGGTGCATCTGAACAAGCTCGCCATCAAGAGTAAGCCCCCACAGCCCAGTGAACAAGACATGGCAGCAGTCAACAGCATGGGCAATCTGGCTCAGGAGGCTCATGCTAACCTTTACTCTCGCTACATCTCCTGCCTGCAAGGAGGCTTTCTTTCACCTGACAAGCAGGGCCTCAGTGAGCAACACCAAATGTTGGCTAAAGCCGGAATCGCTATGAAAGAAAAAGAGATGTTGGGAAAACTCCTGGGGCCGATGGCGGCAGGCATGGGCCACGGGCTGGATGAGAATGAAAAGCGTTCACTCCTGGGTTGTCTTAACCTGGTGCCCCCTCTCAAGTCCAGCTGTATGGAGCGTCTTCAGGCTGCTGCAAAGGTGGCAGAGATGGATTCTCTCAACAACTACCAGGCTTGGCAGCTGATGGCTCGTGGCATGGCTATGGACAGAGCTTTCATGCCCAAGGAGCAGCATCCACACCAAATGCACCCAGGGCAGGAGGACGAGAACACTGGGTCTATGGCCTATTCTAAAGACAAACCAGACTACTCCATGATTGGTTCTACTGATAGCTCCAAACAGAAGCTGTCTGAGGCCCTGCAAGGCTCCAAGCTCGGCAGTGGAGCTCTACTGTCCATGAAGGAAGATGGCAGAGGCTTTGACGGTCACCGCGACCTTCTGTCACACCACGCCGCTGCAGATGCACCTGCAGGCCTAGCTGGTTTAGGTGGCCCAAACTTAGACTTTGGCATTTCCAACATGAAAGAGAAGCCTTCCGAGTGCCCTGACTGTGGCCGGGTCTTCCGTACCTACCACCAGATGATTGTTCACTCGCGCATCCACGGCAAGGACCGCAGGAGCATGGAGGACGCCCTGGACGAGCGCCGCGGGTCAGCCAGTGATCCAGAGTCCCAGTCCATTAGCCGATCCACCACCCCGGGGTCCTCCAACGTCACCGAGGAGAGCGCCATGGGAGGGGCCCACTCACAGACAGGCAGTGTCCAGGAAGACAGCCCACACCCCTCGTCCCCATCTTCAGGTAAGACATACTAATCGTTTAACTCCACACTATTATGTATACGCTTGTCCTTTTAAATTATATACAATTCAAATTCAGTTTCATTTGGTGAATTGGATAATCATTGCTGGTATGGACAGGTGTTCTTCAAGTTTTTGGTAGGACCTGTCTGCCAAGGTTAGAAAATGTTGGTAGTTTTTATCTGCCAAAAGTTGGGTTATTTTTGTTTAATCTGCAAATAGAGTATTGTACCTTGCATTTTACACAGAAAACAGGTTATGAAAATTCCAATTCTCCTGCAATTACTCTTGAGCCTTATTAACTTAAATGGACTCGCCCTGGCAAGACAGATACCTGCTTTGGCATTGCATCCACACTGCAGGTTAGCGGCTTATGTCCCCCCGGAACATGAGTAAAGACTAGGAGCAGAGGGACCTACTCATTTTAAGCAAAGTGATTAATAAATGCCTTTAATAAATGCGTTGGAGACAGCTCTGCCCCCTCCCCTCCCTCCTCTTCTTCCTCTTCCTTTCCCGGCAAACACGGGCCGGCTGGGGCTAGATAAGTATATGTTTAGTGGGATTAAGGGAGGCTCGTTGCTAATGATTACACAAGTTTTTAAAGGTAACTTTCGCTTGCTCCTCAGGGCACCGCGCCGGCGTTAAGAAGCGCAAGCGGTAATTAGGTCACGACTGTGCGATAATCAGTCGGTTTAAGCTAAACAAGACACTAATTAAAGATATACATATAAAGCAGGTCAAAACGAAAATCTGCGAACTTCATTTGCGAAAGCGGCTATGTGCTTTTAAGTCTTTTGAGAGGGAAAAATATATAAATAATATAAATATAAATCAGCGGCTTAGCTTAAGGCTGTAAGCAACTTAATTCCAGCAGTGTTTATTTATCCACAGAGGCATGAAGTCCTTATCGTGCTCGTGTAGTGTGATGGGTTTGAACATAGGATGGGCTATGTTTATTTTAATCTAAGAAATAATAACAGACAACCCCCCACCCCAATTAGGAATTAATGAAAATGAGAACGAGATAAAAACCTATTTTCTTTATAGAGACTATTAAACATAACACTTTCTCAACAGGGTGGGGGTGTAGCGGATGTAATTATCTTCTGAATTTTAATGCTGCAACTTTCCCTCTCTCTCTATGTCTCTTACCTTCTCCCTCTCTCTCTTTCC
>KN480635.1:38574-64461 GCA_000787095.1 Periophthalmodon schlosseri
GCCACACTCACTTAAGGAGCTTTTGATTCTTTTTTTTCTCTTGCACACAAGTACACACTTTAAGACGCAGAAGGCCGTGCCCTGTTTGTGAGCCGAGCGATTATGTCTACACTGGTTTAAAGGCAGGATAACAATGCCATGAAAAAAACACCGAAAGGGCTCAAGCCAATACATCCAGGCATTTGGACTGTGCTCTGTTGTTACCTGCTCGTAAGCTCGCTGTTTGTCACGCCATCGCCTCTGGTTGACCACGCCGCCCCACCAGCCCCCACTTTATTTCTCTTGCACTAAGCCTATTATAAAATCAATAAACAATTGAGCTTTTTTCCAGTCCTTTTAAATCTTTTTTCTCCTCTATATATCCTCTGAGATGAAGGGGAGGCATGAGGCGAATGTGTGCACAGCAGAAGGGAGAAAGAGCAGGCTGAGTGGAATACGTGGAGCTTAGTTACTGTTTCTTATAGTAAAGGATTCAGTGAGTTTGAACCAGTTGCTTTGAAAATGTTGTTATTCAAGTGAGCAATTAGAATTGGTTTTGATCCAATCTTTTAGAAGCTACGTAAAAAGAAAAGAAAAAAAAAAAACAACTCCCTTTCTATAAATTGCAAAAGCATTGACAAAATTGCCTTAGTGATTAAACAATTAAATTTTGACCATCACAGCAAACTGACCCTTTGTCACTGATTGCGCTGTTCTTTAATGTTCCTTTTTGTATGTATTTTCAAATGAGAAAACAGTACATGTGTTTTTCCAGTATCTAGGGGTGATTGGGTATGGCAATTAGTTATGTTATGGGTTTGTACTTTCCCCATGACAGGCAATTATGCCATTAACCTTACTGTAACCATCACCAAAAATAAACACGGTCTTTGTAGTCAACATAGTCTTGCGTCTGTCAGAACGCTAAAGCTAACTAAACTGATGATTGAACACTGTTATCACACCAGCTCTTTATAGTTCTACATCACTTCCTATTAAGTTTGCCAGCCAAATAGCGAATGCTCAAGCAAATGATTGAGGGATTTTTAATTGTCATATTCTTGAAATGTAATAACCCTTGAGTTGATAAAAATCAACAAACACCAACTTTGACAGCTGATTTTCAAATTAGGCATCAGGAAAAAAAGAAAACAGCGTTTACAGATTTTAATTCTCTTTGTCAGTTTAAACTCATATTTCAAACTTAGCAGTGGGGAGATGACAATGTAAACCTCTTTATTCCACAAGTCGCACAAAAGTTGGAAATTAGAATGTCGTCTACAAAGCCCCATCGGTCCCCCTCCTCCCCCCTTCCTCCTTTGTCTTCCCCGTTTCCCACCAACATGTCTGTTTGTTTACTGCTTGAGTCTTCTTGGAGTGCAGATACGGTAATTATCGGTGATCAAAAACGTCCAGGTTTTTCAGCAGATGCTTTTGATGTATGGATGACACTGCCTGTTTCCGCCATCAGTTGCACAGAACGCGAGCAATTTGTGCCTTTTCCCAGCAGGCTTTGTGGTGTAAATCCCATTGATAAAGTTAAAGTAACTCTCACAATCTTTAACGAAGTTTCTAGCATGCTCAAATTAGTCTTTTGATTTCTTTCATACATACATTTCTTCGCCATGCTGTCCAGAGTCCAGTGGGCGAACTTTGACTGCAACAGATTTCGCCAAGCTGTCCGTTGCATCATTATTTGGACATTATTCTTTTAGCTAGCCTCCATTTTGGCCCACCCGCTTTTCAACATGCCCACTATTGGCTGACCCTGTCGTTAACCGAGTTCCCATTGGCCGGCAACCTCCACCCCCTCGCCTCGAGCCAAGCCTTGATTGGACGACTCAAAGGATCTCTGGAAAGCTCTTGTCCGGGACGGCCTTAAATGGACAGAGATGTGGACCATCGCGGTCAACTGTCCACGCTTCTCCCTGGCTGCCCGCTTCGTCCGTTGAGACAGGGCCCGCGGTGAACCCGGAGAGGGAAGATGCCGAACTAGCATTTGGCGGGCTCCGCGCTGTTCCCCGGGTTTGTCCCCTATAGAGACCCCGTGTGGGCCGCTGGTGCTGACTGGGCTGGAGGCAGCTTGATGTGGGCATGTGTGTCGTGTCGTCCCCCCTGTCATCCACCAGACGGAGGGCTGTATCATGGCCATGGTCCTGTCACACTTGGATGATGCCTCCTCGCCTCGCTCTGACAGTGACTTGCCTTAGTGACAATTACCATAAGAAGCAGTTCTCCGGTGCACCTGGTTCAAAAGGGCCGTGTAGCAAAGATTGGCAGGCGCTTCGCTATCCCTCTCTCGCTTCTCTCAGGCGTCAGCATTGATTTGGGTGGTCAGTTTTATACTATAGTCACTGTTCAATTCTTCAACCGTTGATTCAAGTTTTCAATATCTGGTTGCCATCTTCTGTCACTAGTCACATGAATTCACATTTCATTCAGTGCTGTCTATATTTCAGAATAAGTAAAACTGTTTCAAAAAGGTATTTTTATTTGAACGTGCAGCACTGTGAGTTTAGGTACTTCACATTTTAAAATGTTTGACACACACTTCTGTAGTAGGAACATGACAAAATGTTGGTTTGTACTCCTGCCTTATAACCATAAGGTTTCGGGTTCTATTCCTACATGAGACATTTTTCTTATTAGTTAATTTGTTTTTTTGTGCATGCAGCCATGGAAATAGTAGTTTTAGTAGTAGCAGCAGCTGTAGCAGTTGTAGTAGTAGCAGTAGTAGACAATCACGTTACTAAGTTTATTTAGTGTGTTGGACCTTACTATTCGTACGTTGTAACACACACTACCTTACTTTTTCAAACACTTTTAGGTAGCGACAAAAAAAGTACACCACAACTCTAACTTGCTACTACTTAACCCCCTCCAGTTCTTGATCTGTCGTGTGACCTTTTGCCTCCTTCACACCTCCATTCAAGAAAGAAGACCTGCAGGGCTCCACAGTCCCTCCTATAACTCCCTGCGTTTTGCGTCTAACCCTTATTTCCACTGGGAGGAACGCTGACCTCATTTGCGAGGACAATAACCCCCTTGACTTTGGGGATTAAGACATGAAACCTTTGTGGATTAATTAGGTTCCGAGCAGAATTCATTTTGCGGCCATAGAAAGCAAAGAGAAAAGACGTGAATACCGGTTGTAAGGGTTTATTATGGAAATGTTGTTTGCCCAGATAGATATATTAAAAAACAAATGTTGGGGTTGATCGCATTTAAATCCTCCAATTGAATAGCTCTGCAATTGTCGGCTGCGCTTGGAGGCATTAGCATGGGAAGTGACAGTAACACAAACTGTCAAATTGCAAAAACGCATTATACAGTCTTTAACATTGGTGCTGACTTCAAACTGTGGGTTTTTGCAAGCGTGCAGACAACATTAGCCTGCTAAAGCTTAAGTCTTTGGCAAGGTTACACATGCAAATGCGGTTCGCCGGACTATCTTCAAGCCACAAAAGGGCTGGAGCTGGAAATCTGTGCATTCACGCCTCTAGATCTACTCTTAAGCTTGTCACACATAATGTAGCGAGTAGCAGTCCTGACAATGCTGCCGGAATCTCATTGTCTCAGTTGTCGTGGTAACAAAAGCAAAGTGTTTGTTTTCCAAGATGCGGTGCAATCGCAATTTAGACGCTTTACACCTATTGCGTTTTTGTTTTTTTGTTTTTTTGTTCTATTTTCACGTCAAGAGCATATGTTGTTTGAATGTATCTTTAGCTCGGCGAAAAGGGGCTGTTAGCTAGATGGTTTGTTTACAAAATAACAAAGGTGTGTGTGATCACCAAAGGGAAAACGAAGGATGTGTTAATGCATGTTTGATGTCATCCTAGCCCCGCTGTAAATAAAAGCGACTGTTGTCTTATTAGAGTAACACCTCCGATCGCGACAGCCTCAGGTATAGCTCCCTTACGGACGCGGTGCCGAACATGTGCTTGATGACATTCTTTGCACACTTTTGGTTTACAACTCTGCTAATGAACGCTCCCCTCATCAACCGTACCCATTCGCTTTATATTTTTTGATCTGCCCCGGAGTTACCATTGCCCGACGGCCCACACAGCGAGCATATGTTTACGCTGGTGATAAGGTTGTTTTAGCAAGTAAATGTCTTTCTTATCGTCGCTGGTATAAAGCGTAAACGTTCACGGGGAGTTCTTAGGAGTCGTTTTCACAGCTAGATTAAGCTGTGGGTTTCGGAGCATAAATCACTCTGAGATTTAAGATGTTCTTAAAAGAGTCGGCAGTCTATTGTTTTTGCAAAGAAGTAATTTGAGGGTTTCCAATCTTACAGGGAAAATATGTGAGGAGAGACAAAGTTTTTAAAAAATGAATGGGATCTGTCTTGCTTCATCTAATTAGCATAGTCCAGTTTGTAGCTTGTTACTCTAGCACTATGTAACTTTATTTTTACACCTCTGCTGATTGCTACAACACATTATGCACTGTTACTGTGAGTTGGCTCGTCTCTTCACTGATCTGACTTGTAACTAAGTCTGGTGGTGGCACCTGCATGTCACCATGGAGACAGATAAGTTTAATACTGTGGAACATTCCAGACAAAGGGCTAACATCTCCGTGGAGGGAAGCAGTTGGTGGACCTTTCATATGAAAAGTTACATACACAAAAGTTACACCCTTTGGACAATTAGCAACTGGTGCAATTTCATTAAACATTTAATTTAAAACATATACAGTAGATAACATAATACATATAACAATTATATATTACAAAGGGATAATCATAATATTGTTACATCACACCTATTAATAAAAATATAAAAAATGTGATTGTCCATACAATTAAAGAAACATTAAGTCCCGCCATAAAATGTGTGTAAAAGCTAATACCAACTTTGAAACCACATGTTTGCATAACTTTTAACCACATTCATTCTAGTTGTCTTTTTGCATTGCCATTTTTCAAGGCATCATGTTCTAACCCTGGGCGTCTATCCAGCCGCTGTACCAGTCAGCTCCTTCCCTCTTGAGGACACAGGTTTATCCAAGGCTTTTCACGGGGAAGGCTCCTTGCATCCCTCCCTTGTGGTCCTTCTCATTCCCCCTCATTCCTCCGTCTTAAGGCATGCTAAGGCTAAGTCGAAGCTAAGCCACCAGCCACCCTCATGGGGCTACGGATCGTCCAAATGCCACCTCCCCCGGCGCGGGTTGTAGGTATAAGGTGTAATCGTGCCGACACAGTCCTCCCCAGGCCAGAATCAGGTATTTCCTATTAGACACAGTGATGAACGCTGGATTTTCCAAAAGCCGTTTTGGACAATCCCCCCTCCCATCCCAGAATTCTAGCATCTCTTCTTTGCTTGTGATCTGTTAGCGTGCTTTGCTCGTACCTGTTTTGCTATTTCTTGACACAGAATTTAGTCTTTTGTCGTCCCCATTTGGCATCCACATTTTTTTGGATAGAAGGGCAAAAAGAGGATAAGGGATTGGAAGTTTGTGGAGAAAAGTTTTTGGAGGACATTTCTGGATAACGTTCACAAGGCACAAGCTGCTCACAGTGTGAATATGGCACGTTGTCAATGAGATCTATTTCCATGACGATTATTTTTATACTCTGACAATCAGGGAGCCGACAGCACCGCACAAGGAAAAAAAAAAAAATCCTTCTTCCAATTTGATACACTCTGTAACATTCTAGCGGTAAATACTAACAAAGCCATAAGGGAGACGCGATTTAGCGACAAGATATCAACCTCCTTTTCTGGTTGCTCAAATCCCAGATCTAGCTTGACTAAGTATCCTGTTGAGTTGTCAAGTGTAAGTGCATGGAAGCCCGGGCTGATCACATACTCTCCATTGCTCAGCGTTGCGGTAAATGCAACATCTGATGGCTCACGGAGAAACCGGGGAATGGCATTGGACAGGTGAGATGCAGGAGCGTGCATCACTTTTGGAGACAGGAGCTAGCACTGTGTCACCCCTCCCCATCTGCAAGCCTTCAAACCGCTGTACGTTTGGCATGTCAGCATTACACGTGTAGCCATGTGATCTATGTATGACTTTTTCGAGTCTGGCAAAACTTCTTACTTTGTATTCAGTACCAGTATTCAATTATATTTATACAAAACAAAACAAAAAAAAAGAACATAATTAAGAAAAATCATACTGATTTACCCATGAAGTTGTAAGGAATAAATGTACTACTACTATTATTACTACTACTACTACTGCTATTTTGCTATTAGTAGTTGTAGTAGTCTGCTGTAGTCTATTGCTCACAAGCATAGGATTTAAAAAAGGGAATTAATAAAAAATAAGTAGATCACACCCAAAACGTACTTTTTATAAGTATCTTAAGTTGTTATTCTTAGTTGGAACTCAGAATTGAAGACCCAGATTAATTAACCAATCCGTAGTTTTGAAACTACGTGCTACATGTGTGGCCACAACACCGTCCAAACTATTCCTTTTGCTGTAAGTTCAGAAACAGAGACATCTTGTAAAAAAGAACATTTGTCCAGTCTATCAAGAATATGGCAAGCGAGCAAACTGATTTGGAATGCACTGCCATATTCAGTGTCACTATTTGACTTGGTGTTTGGCAGCCAAGTACAGGGTGCAGATTGAGAGACAGTGTCATGCCGAGTCGGAAATGTCTTCTTTATCTGCCATCATTTTTTCCCCATTTTTAAGGAAAAACCTAAAATCGTCAACTTTGCAACGTGAACAATTTTACCTGAGTTAAACCAACAATTCGCATCATAAGAATCTCCCCAGTTGAAAGCAGCTAACCTCATTCGTCTACTTCCTAGCGTCTTGCCTGCTCAGTGGGCTGTTGGAGGGCTTTTTCGGAGACAGAAGGGGCCGGCTGCGGAGTGGGGCGGTAGCCAGGCATCTTGATGATTTTTTCGGGGTGCATCACCATCTTCTCTGGACTCGCCAAGTGTGCACCAAGGCCATGCCATCCACTGTAGAGAGTGTAAGATGGGGGGCACTGCCACGCACACACCCCATCTCTTCCAGGCATCTTGGAAACAAAAAACCAACAGAAAAAAAAGTACAAGATGCATTCCGGTTGCCATGTTAAAGACAAACGCTGTGATTTCTGTAAGCAATAAAAATATAATCTGCTGAATCTGTGATGAATATAGCCGAATGGTTGTCTGGTGAAACATTCCGTGAACTCGATTAGATGCGTTAAAGCGTTTATTTGCAAAGTCGGTTATTGCGGACATAATTTGCGTTGGCAGTTTGGTTCACCTAATTTTATTTATGTATTCCCTTGGTCAATGTTATTTCAATGAATGTGAGATTTTGGTTCGCTAATGCCTGGATTATACTTGTAACGGAGGACTACAATGCTCTGCTGTGTGTTTGGCTAATCTATTCTGTTTACTGGTCCCATTAAAACGCCACTAAAGTCAAGATTCAAAATAAATGGAAATGAATGTCTGCTTGATAACTTCTAATTGTCAAGGCATCGATCTAACTCAGAATCCTGCTATTCTCTTATGATTTGACCTGTAAATCTTATTGCACCTCTCCTTTTTCACTCCTGTTTTTCTGTGCCCCTTTTTCTCAGCCTAAATTAACGCCATCTAACACAATCGATGGATCCCTGCTAATCGCGTTAGACGTTTTGTTTTAAAATACCAGAACCCAGCTGGTGACTCCATGCACTCATCAGCTTGACTCCTCTCTTCATTCTTTGTCAGTTTTTGTTTGCTTTTTTTCTTACACTCGCCTACTGTATCATTCAATTCACTGCATCTCCTTGTTTTCAGATTGGGAGTTTGGAAAATGTTCTACTAAACCCATGTAGTAGTAGTAAACAATGTACTACTGCTACTATTGCTGCGGTTGTAGTAACACTGCCACTGTGCTGTAGTCTATTGCTCAAATGCTTTTGACTTAGGATGATAAAAATCTGATTGGAGGTGTTACTCTAGTAAGGAAAAAAGTCATTACCACATTAATGCTGGTAAAAATTATCACTGGGATTAATGAAAAATTGTTCTACTAAATCCTTGTAATAGTAGTAAACAATATATTACAACTAATTCTAATAATAGTCCCACTGTGATGTAGTCTATCGCTCAAATGCTTTTGATTTAGGATCAGAAAATGTTTATGTATCATTCAATTCACTGCATCTCCTTGTTTTCTGATTGGAAGGGTGGGTTTTTGGAGAGGGGTTGGACTTGGCCTGCATCCGAAGGTATCACATATCTGACCATATTTCAAGCCCAAACGAAGCATGTGGAAAAAAAAGAAAAAGTCTTTAAAGGTCAGGCATTAATGCTGGTAAAAATTGATCTGTGGTTTTATGAATTTAGCCCTGTCGTCGAAGGCCCTTTGTAATGGAAGATTCAGTGGGGGAAGCTTAACATTGCATTGTTTTGCTTTGACAACGCAGCCACGAGAGCCCGCGCAGCTGTTCCCCCCGCTCACAATGGCAGATTAATTAACACAATCATGTGGCGCTGGCTCGGGCTCAACACCCAGGTCTGCTCGGGGATAGATAGGTAAATCCTATACATGCATTTCCAGACGACCACGGAACGCTCCTGTGATGCCGCGCCACGACCGGTGAGGTTGCCGGTCGCCGACTGGTCATCCACGCACGGGAAATTATGCCCCAAAACACATGGATCCTTTTCCTAATTGCCCTGATTAGATTGTGGCTGTTTTGTGCCGAGGTTCCTTTATATGTAATTGAAATGAGGTGTTAGTGTGAGTGGATGTGGATGTGTGTGCGGCATAGCTGTCTGTTTGCTTGTTTTACGTAGAGGTCGGGGATATTGCTTACTACATTGAAATGCAGACAAAAGAAGTTGATTGATCTTAAAAGAGAATTAGGCAAAATGTACTTTTAAGACCATGTTTTGTTGGATTTACCGTCTCATTTACTCACTCAAAGTTGCATTTAGTGAAGATCAGTGCTGCAGTTTTTAACCAAGTCAGTGGTCATTTTAGATCAGTATTGAGATTTGAAATGTCCAAAACATAAATAAATAAATAAATGAAATAATGACCCATGAGTGCAATCGATAATAACTATATATCAGACATTATAGATTTTTTTTTCTTTTTTTATCATGTTTGCTTTATTATCGACTCTTTGCCTATAGAATCTCTCAGTTTTTGTGGCATGTGGGGCTTTCTGGCATTTAACTATTGCCTGGTTACTCTCAACTTATAGCATATAGGCTAATCCTCCAACTAGGTACTCCTAACTAAGATCTGATGATCAGTGCCACCCACTGTAACAAGTTAACGTAGTGACATTGAAGGATGGGTCAAATGCATAGAACTAATTTCCCCATTGGAATATTACAGATCACCTTACCTCAATGTATCAATTTACCACCTTATGCAATGACACCCACACCTTTGTAGGCTCACATAGGATCTGGTTAATGCCACCTTATTCCTTGGACCATATTACCAATTACCAATATGTCAGAATCCCTCAATATCCCACCTGTTAGCAGCATGTGTCTATGTATATCCACTGGACCCTCCCCACCCTTCCCTCCCTACAACCCTTACCCTCCGCATCCATTCTGTTTAAGTATCCACCGCCATTAAAACGCTCGTCTAATTAAGATTCCACTGGCTGACCCGTCTCTCTTACTTACTTAGTTCCCTGACATTTTAAACTGTCTATTATGCCGGCTGGCTTTCAGGTGCAATGCTGTGTAAATGGCAAGTCAAAAAATTATGTATCTTTTACATACAGTTATCCATCAGGGGAACGGGGGTGGGGTGTGGACGGAGGGAGGGGACGGAGGGGCTGACGGATCGCACCCGGTGTTTAAATAATTAGAGAACGCTGTGATCTTTCCCGATTGATCATATCACTTTACGTCGCCGCTGTCACTCTATTAGCGGCGTTCCGTCTCCTCCCCTCTCTCCGCCCACGCACACTACCCCTTCCGCCCCTCCCTCACTGCGTCCTCTGCCCTTCTCCCTCCCATGCTTTCTTTTTTTAATTTGGAATGTTTTATAGCCAGAGGTGGATGTAATGGATTGTTATAGTGCGAGATGGTTACCAGAAAGTATGGACTTGAAGTAGCGCCAACCAGCGCATACTGTTGTTTTTGTCCTTTAGCAAGGCACTTCACCCGCCTTGCATACGTGAAAAAATGAATTTGTGTGATACTGTCGTAGTGCCC
Organism: Periophthalmodon schlosseri; assembly: GCA_000787095.1. Taxonomy (NCBI): domain Eukaryota; kingdom Metazoa; phylum Chordata; class Actinopteri; order Gobiiformes; family Gobiidae; genus Periophthalmodon; species Periophthalmodon schlosseri. The sequence goes on from KN480635.1 coordinate 48,699, forward strand.
TTAGGCAAGACACTTCACCTACCTTGCCTTTGTATGAATATATTTGTGTGAATGAGTAATTTTTGGGGCGCTAAACACCTTTACTCCACCCACAACCACATTTCAAATGGAGCTGTTAAACTGAGCAGTACCTGGAGGAATAAAGAAAAGAGTGAGGGGGGAGGAAGGGCGGGATCTGGAGGTGTAAGGAACACTTTGATTGGTCTAACAGGTGTCTACACTTCAAACTCCACCCCTGCAGCCACGTGTCTGAAATCAAAAACACCTGACTGTAAACAGGGCAGTCCTGTGTGATGTCACGTAGTACTTGAAATTGCAGAGGCCACTGGAAGCTGCACGTTTACCTAGTTTGCCTAGCACTAAAATTGTCAAAAGGGACTAGGAACAGTAGACAGTTCTAGTGATCTAGTGTTTAGTTCCACTTTAACTCATTCTATTTTTGTTTTTTACGACTAGGCGACAGTAGCTGGGGGGGTGACAGTAGCTCAGTTGGTGGAGTGTTGTTGTTGTCCACTGATCCGAAGGTTGGCGGTTTGACATAAAAATCATTGGTAGAGCAGTCAGATCCACTGACCCACAAATTGGCGGCGCAAGTCAGGCTCCCAGAGATGAATGCTGTTGTTGTTGTTGTGTCCTTGGGCAAGACACTTAACCCACCTCGCCCCTAGTTCCTTGACGAAAAGCGCGTTGAGTGCCTTGAAGGTGGGAAAGCGTCTTATAAAAATGGGACCAAATATGTGACCGCTGTGGTATTGACATCCACACTGGCAAATACACAACAAGAACCAGTGCAAGTTATAGTAAGATTACAGTCCTGTTAATACCTTCATGGGGAAAGAAAGCACATTTAATTGATAATGTGTATTCCATCATAAAAACCCGCACATGGGGAGCACAGTGGCGCCTCTCCTCCCATGTTTAGCATGACCGCAGTTTGTCAATATTTTACCCTTGGCCCATCCCCTGTGTTGATATAATGATCACTTAACAGTCAAGTATAAGGCGAGGAGGAAATTAGGGCGTCGGCGGCGGAGAGGACAACAACACTGAAGCAATTATGTTTCTTTCAACCCAAGCATTCTCACGTTAATGAAATCCCTTATCGTTAGGAGGGGAGGGAGGGCGAGGGAGGAGGGGAGGACAGGTGCACAAAATGTACGTCGTTCATTTATCTTATTCTGCGAAATGAACGGAAGGAGCGGCGAGAATAATGTAGAGATAAAGTCCGAGCAACAAGTGTGCATTTCTTCTTTCTTTTTTTTCTTTTTTTTTTTTAATAGCTGTTTCTGCACTTTGCGATGAGGGGAGGAAGAAGAGATGGAGAGAAGGAGAATGGATGGACGGATGAATGAATAGCAAAAAGGACGAAAAGGAGGGTGTAGGGTGCGACCAAATCACACAATAGAATCTTTCGAAAGGACAAATCGAAGACACTCCCCGTGCTAGCATTTGAAGTATTTACCATGGTGCAAAATGTCTGCCCTTTTCCGCTTGGAGATAAAATAAAAGTCAGGTGAGCGATGAGACCTTAAATGAAACTCAAAGCTAGAGTGAAATCAGTCTATTGCAAAACTTTTTTTTTAATAGCAAGAGAACTTTACTAACCAATTTTGGATATAACTACAACTGACTTTATTGCATATTGTTTAGTGAAATGGATTCTTCTATCAATATTAGCCAAGCAATTTTGATATAGAATGCTAATATTACAGATTTAAAAACTACACAATGTAACTTTGTGTTCACCACCTGCTTGTCTCCACAGATATTTTACTGCTTTGCCTGGAATGTTCCACAGTATGGCGTTAAACTTACCTTATCTTGCATTTAATCAATTACAGGTGTTCTACTGCTTTTAATTGCTTGCCTGTTCACAGATCTGCTCTGTAAATTAAGCTGGTGGAGTCACCTGTTTTCTTCAGTGGTGATAGATACATTTAATGCTTTGCTGTGGAACATTCGAGGTAAAACAGTAACTTCTTTATCGACATAAGAAAGTAAGTTTACTCACTGAATAGGCTCTGTCCATAATAAAACCTTGTGTCAAATCAATATCAAGCAAATATAGAAAGATTTGCTTTAGAAATGACAGGAAACAAAAAAGAAAAATAGAACTTTTATATTTTGAAATCATTCATTGGCTTCACTGCATGCAGACTCTTTGTTAGTCTGTGGATTTTAATATCTTGAATAACCTATTTAGAGTTTGTACTTCATAGCAATAATTAATATCCACGGACAACTTATGGTCAATTTTACACTTAAAGTATTTTTAGGGACTGAGCGGGAGCCAGGTGTGGACCACATTTTCCAAGAATCCTCCGAGGGACTTGGAGGATTTCAGCATTAAGATACCTTTGGGATAATGCACAAATAAAAAGGGAAAAGAATTAAAAAATCCGTAGCCTAGTCCTTGTTAGCCAACACTATTAGTAGTGTCAGTGCTAATGCCTTCTGTGCGCCGTAAAAGAAGCCTGTGTGATTGGAAACAGATCTGGGCCAGTGGGAAGGCTAACCCCGGCTAGCTAGATTTAATGACCCATTTCCTTCACTGCCTCGTGCCACAAGCAGTTAAACGACAGTCAAGGTGCCCAGAGGTTGCCTACCCTGGGACTCCGCGAAAGGGATGGAGGGGCCGGCGGTGGGGGGCGGTTGCGGAGGGGCGGCAGTGAGTACGCTAACGCCGCGGACAGAGTGAGTAATAGCTAGCAGCCGACCCCAGCTACCACGCAGCAAATCACATCCCATTTCCCCAGCAGGAAGTTAACTCGCGCCCACCGCAGTCCGCAGTCCCGTGCACTCTCCCTCCGTGATGAAGCGAGCCAGGTTACTTCTTTTAGCGTATCGCCGACATGTGTTGCTAGCGCTGATTGATAACCAGAGGTGGGTAGAGTAGCCAAAGATTTTAGATCTAAAATAATATTACTCATAGAAGTACAAAGTAGTGAGCCAAGAAGTTACTCAAGTCAATTTGTGAAAACTACTACTTAACTATATGGACGTAACTGATTTATAATTTCAAGTTAGTATAATTGAACAATGCACAAATTCTAGTGTTTTCAAAGAATATACCATAAAAGTGAGAAAAACTAAATCATATCTGAAGGAGCAACCCAAGAAACATAAATGTGCAAATCAACAAAGTTTTTGTCATTTGTAGAGTAACCAAAACGTTTACTTAAGTAAGAGTACTGTTACTTCAATAAAAAAAAAAAAACTCAAGTAGGAGTAAAAGTATGCTGCTTTCTTTTCAAAGTTACTCTAGTAAATGTACCCACCTCTGTTGATATCGCATCAGCATATATTTTAGCTAGTGGACAGGGAAAGAAAGTGAGGAGAAGTTGTTTTTTATAGCCCGATTTAGACTGCTCCATTGAGGGCATTTCCAGTGGACGTTTATGTTCTTCAGTCATTTGTCATAGCTCCAATTAATGGCTTGTTTCTTTTGCGAAGTGCACAAACAAGTCAGTAAGTTGGGCTTTCATTCAAATTTATGAACTTAAAAATTCAAAATTGGAAAAGATAGCTGGTCAATGCTATTAGTTGATGGGTTGATGCCAGAGACGCGGAGACATTTTACTGTTTGAAAGCTTCAGTGTAAACGCCTTAAAGTTCTAACACTAGACTTTAATACTGGACCAATGCAGTTAGTATTGCTGCAGTTAATTGGCAACATACTTTTAGTTATATTTAGCGACCACTATAGATAGGCCACATAGTAATTGACCTGTTAACTTGCTGGCTGCTAAGAGATGCTTCAGATATTCTCTATTTTAACACTATTCAAAACCAAATTCTGATATGTTTAAAAAGCAAGACTGCATAATATGTACATTTTAAAGGTGGACTATGTATCATCTGCCATCGGCTTGCCTCCATGGAGATGTTATTGCTTTGCTTGTAATGTTCTACGGTATAGCATTAGAGCTATTTCCATGGAGAAAAGCAGGAAACACCACCAGGCCAACTTACATGTCAGATCTGTGGAAAGTGACCCTGCTTACAGTAAGAATACATGTTTTTTAAGGTATTTTCGAGCAATAAAAACACACAAACGGATAAACGCAAGACGTAGGCCTGTCACAATAACAAATTTTGAAGTTTGATATACTGCTAAAGTAAACATAGACGATAATATTGAAACAAATAACCCAAGAGCAGGTTTAACGGTAAGTCGATATACTAATTATCGAGACAGGTCTAGCAAGATGGATTAGTTTAATGTCATACTGAGGAACATTTCACGTGAAGCAACACTATCTCCACAGAGACAAGCAGGTGGCAGACCCTTCATCAGTTACAAGTCTTGTTTATCACGGCTACACGGTGCACGTTTAAACCACTCACGCTTGTGTTGTGAACCCGAGCGAACACGAGAGCAAATCGCCCAACGCGCATTTAAATACATAAGTGATACTATTGATATGACCTCCCTTTGTTTAGGCCGAAGTCTTTCATTCCGCAACAACGAGGAGCAGCCCACTTGACCTTCTCTGCAAGTACGGCGTGCACTCCAGCCCTAAAACAGCCACCAAACATGCAAACTTGAGCCAGCCACTCTCTATCAAGCTAATGATCAATTATTAATATCCACAATCCGCTGCCTTGATGTGGCTTGGATATAGAAAGCAGGCAATTATGTGCTACTGTCTCTTTTGGGTTTTGGCCGCCTCCCATCTCCGGCCTCCCCCCTCCTCCTCTCCTCTCCTCCCCTCTCCTCTATGCGTTGAGCTGTTCCATAAATATAAAACAGATAGCTCCTCTTAGCGTGCCACAAGTTCTTATTGGGGGCCCTCTCATTGCAGATATCCAGATTCAGATTAATTTGTAATTAGTCTTGAGTTGTTGAGCCTCCTAAAAGATAAAGGATTCCAACTCCAATTCTATGCCCCCCCCCCCTCCGAACGCCGACGATCACTTAAAAAGAACAAATGCACCAACGCTTGATAAAAATAGCATAAGCTTGGACTTATTTGTTTGGCGACAAATGCCAGTCTGTCTGAATGGCGGGGCTAATGCTAAAGCACAAGCTAAATGAGTTGGGCTATAATAAAACTTGTCATTGTGTCTCTTGTTTGGATAAATAAGGGGGGTAAACGCTTCAATTTATTAGCGCCGAATATGCAGGCCGGGAGACTATACAAATTAGGAAGCAATTAGAAGGAAAAAGAAAATTAAAATACATGCTCTTAAAAATGTGATGTTAATTTGTATTGAAAGTGCTATATAGAGTTCCAGTACATTCTGCAGACTTAAAAGAATCAAGTCGGTACAGTGTAATATTAGTTTGGAGGAGCAGACAGGAGGAATGCCAAAAGCTCTTTCAACACATTCAAATGTTTATATTAATAGAATTAGATGGATTCAATGTATGTACCTCTAAGCCCTTCAAGTTCACTGTCAATTGGTAGTTTTCAGATTCTTGAATGTGATGATGTCATACACTCAGATGAGGAGCAAAAGCTAAGTTATTCCTGTTGATTACATTGTACTTTGCCATGAAACATCCAAAAGGTAAATGCACAAATGTTGAACCTGATCATTTCTATCAGTGGCTAGACCCAAGCGCTCGCTACATTACGACAAAAAACTGAATTTTAACAATATTCATTTTAGCTGCCACATATTAAATATTATTGGCCTATAGAATGTTGTGATGTCATCTGAAACCCAGCAATAATGAATTTTCTTCTCAGTCACGTTCAGTAGTAGTAAGGTACTATGGTGGTCACAGCTGCCCTGGGGCATATGACAGGAGGCCAAGAGACATGACTGGCATTCTGGGTCTACACAGACGTCAGCCGAACGTCTGTCACCAAACATAGTGACATATTATAGAAGAAAGGTGGGTGAAGTATATTCTTCATGGACACAACAGTAGTATCTAGTGCCTGAAGTGGATTTAGAACCAACAACCTTACAGTTAACGGGCGAATAACTCTACCTACCTTGCGATCTATTTTTTTTTACAAAGCAATTTGGTGCTCATTGAGTTGTTTTACATCTATAGCTTATTTTTGAGTTTTGTAAAGATACACTATTTTGTAGTACTTTTTCTGGTTGCCTGGAATGTTCCACAGTACGGCATTAAATCTATTGTATCTATTTAAATTAAGTTGCAAGTGTTGTAATTTCCTGATGGTGACACCTGCTTGTCTCCATGGAGATAGATACGTTAAATTCCCTCCAAAATAGAACTTTATACATCTCTAATAATTTTAATTTCAAATTCCATACTATGAAAGAATCCGTCAGCCGTCCTGGTATGATCCATAGCAAAAGAAAATTTCAATTCCAGGCTAAGCAATAACATCTCCATGGAGACAAGTAGGTGCTAGACCCTCCACCCGAAATGTTACACAGTGCACCTTTAAATAGTTATAGTCAGGCCTAAGACACAGCAATGTGTGTGCTATCCTTTTACTGTATTCTAATACCTTTAAATGTCAATTAATGTTTTGCAAATAGAAAGATGATAAATGATAAGCGCGTGTGCCCTTTTGGTGACTGATGGAATATGATTGTATGAAGATAGCCCAATAGTTTTAGTCATTTAAGAGGTTGGGGGAGGGGGGGGGCAGTGGCAGGGGGGGGGGGGAGGGGGGGGGCAGTGGCAGGAGGGGGCGAGGGCGCGCGGGGCTCTAGTCTATTAATAGTTGAGTCATCAGTGCCTCAATGTTCCGAAATGGCAAATTGTTAGATCCCCAATGGTGATTATTACTTGCTGTCAATGACCTTCATAACAAATTAAAATTATGCGACTGGGATGGAGCGTGCTCTTTAATAGGCGTTATGCATGGGATTGTGTGTGTGCGTGTGTTTGCGTGTGTGTCATTTTTGTGTGCGCGTGCATGTGCGGGTGTGCACGTGGCCAGAGAGTGATGGTCTGCAGTGTTAAGAATCTTCCAGTCGTTTTATATGGGATCTTTGTTGTGGCTATTGTAGATGTATTTCCAGGGCCGTGTCTAGTTTAAAGGGGGCCCTACGCAAGAGGGTGTGCGTGGGGTGAACATCTTGGTTGTCTAAGGTGAGAAGGATAAAAGCTGCAACTATGGAAGAAGAAGGCAGTTTCAACATCAGTACTAAATCGTGATTCTTTTTTCTAGGGCCCCTGGTGGCTTATGGGGCATGGCACATTTTGCTTAGTTTGCTAGCGAGAACTGTCTGTGTAGCTCTAGCTCAAGAAGATGTGAGTTAGTAAAACCAGAATGATGAAATATTAGGACTGTAGCCATTGCAATTAACAATTAGAAACCTAATATATCTTTTGAAAAAAAAACAAAAAAACTCAAAGGTTGAGTCCTAGGTTTGATTATTGAACTATTCAATGTTGTATGTTTTTGAATAACGTTCTCAAGGATATCCAGTTTACCCAATCAAAAAATAAATACTTTTTTTTTTTTTTTTTGCATAATAGGCTGATTAACAATCTATTTGTTTCAGAATGATGAGAAATTAGGACGGTTGCCATAGCGATTAACAATACTATATCTTTTGACTGATTAAAAGTCCTCAAAATATCACTTATAAACATTCTTAATGGGCTAGAATCCTGTCCCATGGAAGGTTTGGAGATAGATAAATTAGCACTGTATTGCTCCAGGCAACAGGCAGGTTGCAATAAAAAAGAAAACAAAAAAACAAAAAAAAAACAAACCCAAACTACAACAAAAAGCTAGTAAGATGTAAAAAAATAAATAAAAATTAAACATTAAAACCCCAAAAAGTATATGTCCTACCATCCACCTCAACATATAGCACTGTCCCATTATACCCACACTAGGACGGGATGTTTGCCGCCGCAGTATAAATCTTTTTATTTCATTTTCCGAGACACTGGACAAGTTCATAGAAGAGGAAAAACGGGACGCGTCCTTGGTCCTGCGATTTACTGCTTGTTCCTGCTATAGTCTCTCTGTCTCACATACACACACACACACACACACACAACTACCAGGACGTATGGGTGTGCGGAGGGGAGCAGATTTACCCACTTTAGCTAGCTCCTCCACCTCTCTGGCCTTGTTAAAAGTGTTCATCGGCCCTTGCGGTAATATATGTCTTTAAGTGCACATTTATGCTCCCGGGCAATCGATCACCGTACACTCCCCACCCGATAATTACTCCACCTTAATATGCACCCTTGATGAGGCCTAATTGATTCATTTTCATTGATGGGGAATATCGTTGCTAATGGTTGCGGTGTGCGCTCGCTTTCATTGATGCCATAGGATGTGTACAGTGCGCAGGGAGCCCGGTGCCAGGTGGAGTGAGCGTGGGTTAGGGGATAGGGGAAGTGGCAGGAGCAGAGCTAGGGTTGATGATTGGGCTATTGTGCTGGCTGTTGATTTAGCATGCATGGGAATGAATAGGAAATCAATGATGGCTAAGGGAGGAGTTTTACTTTATTCAGCTATAATGGGTCAGTGCAACAGGGTGGCTGCTGTCATGTTTACGTGGCAGTCTGGATGTAGATGTAGGCGCGTACTGGCCGGTGAGTGACGCCAATTGGGTTGTACGCGGCGTTGTGACGTTTTTAAATCATTTTTTCACTGTAAAATGTTTCTGTTTTGTAGTGGCACACTTATTCACGCTAACACCCCAATATCACAAAATCACTGCAGTTCATCTTCCTATATTTGAAATGTGCAAAATTACACCCGGCAGCATAGGCCGCTACAGATTGCCAGTACCTTTGAACAAAAATAAAAAAATTAATCATTTGTATTCCTAGAAAACTGATTTCACTCTTGTCTACTATGTCAGCGGTGCAGTATGTAACTTTCTGGTGGTAGTAGGCCTGTCACGATAACACATTTTGACGCACAGTATATTGCTACAGAGAAATATTGCGATAAACGATAATATTGAAACTAGTTTATGCCACTAATTAAGATTTAAATAATGCAAGATAATCCCAGTAAGCTAATTTAAAATAGACTGTTTCATTAAAAGACATGAGCTGCAACAAATACATAGCAAAATGTACCAATAATTAGCCATAAATGGGACTTATTCACCCCTGTACAGCTCAAATTTGATCTAATTACAACAAAAATACCCAACATCTCCCCAGTTTTGCAGTATGATAAATATTGACGCCCAAAATATATTGTCCCAGCTTTCATATTTAGAACGATAAGATATAGTAATTATTGTGACAGGCCTTGGAGGTGGCACGTCACCTGTGTGATTCCATGGAAATAGAACATTAAATCCAAACTCCAAGGAATATTTTCCATTGAGATAGACACGTTTTATGCCGTACTGTGGAAGATTATAGCCAACAGAACAGCACGCATGGAAACAAGCGAGCACCAAATACGAGTCAGGTTTGTGTAGATGCAAGCCCGCTCATGGTAAGAGCGCGTGTTTTTCTGAGTCGGCCAGTTCAATAAACTCAACCAAAATGACAAAAAAAACATGCTTTTATTTTAGCCTGTTTTACGGTAAAAAGTGACATACTGTGGTTTTAATGTATAATTCCTTCTTTTTGAAACAGGAGCCTCATAGCTACTACAGACTTCTAGGTAAAAGCACATTGTTCATTTTTAGATAGTCTGACAGAGATAACCACAAACGCGTCTTATCATTCACACATAAAACTGCATTTGGTTATTCGGAGTGACCAAGGGGTGTGTAGACATTTGACCCATTGCAAACAGGAAGAAGGCCTAACCACTCACCCAATTTAAATGTTGTGCGTTTCATTTTTATTTTAAACTGTCTGATATGTGTGATAGAGCAGAAGTGACAAGCAATGTGCTCAGAAACCCAAACAGCATGAATGTTGTGAGGGCTTAAGGACCATTGCAATGTACTTTTGGAATCTGGGCCCCCAAACAGTGTATTACATTGGACCCCTACTAAGATAGAAACGGCTCTGCATGTACCAAATGAATGTATTATAAGAAGATAATTGTAACTCATATCGAATGGTTTCTAGAAGTAGGAGATATAGGAAACAAAATTATGGTATTGTAACATATAACATATGCACATTTAGTATATTAAAACCCAGTGGTGGATGAAGTGCTCAATTTTGCTACTTAAGTAAAAGTACAGATGCCGGAGAAAAAAAATACTCAAGCAAAAGTAAAAGTATTGCATGAAAAAATCTACTTAAATAAAACTATTAAAGTACCCCTTTAAAAATGGTTTTAAAGAGTAAAAAGTAAAAGTATTTTGTGCAGATTTTGAGATCTTCTGAAGCTTCAAATGTAGTGATTTTTTTGGTGCAGTTTTGAGATCTTCTGAAGCTTCAAATGTAGTGATTTTGATAAAGATTTGTGCTGAATTTTGTTCAAGAGAAACAATTAAATCGATCGCTTTTTTCCTAGCTGTTTTATTTGTATATTTTTATTTGCTCAAATTATGAACGTGTTAAAAATAAACCTTCAGGCTTTTCAGCAGGTCTCAAACAGTAATAAAAAAAATGCTTTTTCTTTTCAGTCCAGTTCAAAAATGTAGTGGAGTAGAAAGTACAGATACCTGCTCTCAAATGTACTGAAGTAAAAGTAAAAAGCATCCACTTTAAAATTTAAGTAAAGTTAAGTAAAGTATGTTAAGTTCCGCCACTGTTGAAAATGCTGGAAAAAAAATGCTGTCACAAGAACAGCTTGAAAATAATAATTAAAATAAAACTTCTAGTGCAATCTACCAAATAAAAAGAGACATTTCTGCAGATTTAGGGCAGATTTGACTATCCAGCCACATGTTGTGCAATACCAAATCTCAGCCAAGACATTTACACGCACATTTACGGCCATTTGTATAATTTAAAAACCCTATTGAGATACACTTTTTTGCCAATGCACCTACCCCTAATTACCCCCTCCTCACTCTTTCTCCTACCTTTACTATACTTTATTTCATATATCCAGCCTGTTTCCCTCTGCCAGTGCACAGAACCCCATGCAGTAGCAGCAGCAGCCTCCCAGTCAAACAGACAGCAGACCTAGCCATCCTTCACTAATGGTAACCACACCACTTCCTGCCAACAGATATTGAGAGGGGGCATGATGAATATACTCCCTGATTATTACAGCACCGCAGCGCACCCTCCCTCATACACACACACATAAGAAAATGCACATTAAAGCCTCTGTACGTGATTTTTACTGTCTTAAAGGGACACTGTGTAACTTTTCTGCTGCGGGAGGGGTTCGCTACCATCTTGCCTGAAATGTCACAACTTTGCATTTGCATTTATTCAATCATAGTTGTTTATATTGCTAAAAATAGCATAAAAACATGAATTCTAGCTGTGAGCGGGGTTGTCTCTGCGCAGATCTGACCCGTAATTTGGTCATCTCCTTGTCTCCATGGTGATAGATAAGTTTCACTGCAATACTGTGGAACATTCTAGACGAACCCTCCACCGGAAAAGCTACACGGCGCACTTTTAGAAAAAACGTGAAAAACTGAACTAGTTCATTTTAAACGGTTTGCAGTGGTCCAGAGTCATTCCCCACTTACCTTACGCATCCTAACTAGCATGCTAACCACACACTTCCTAAAACAATATATAGTGAATTTCTTTTGATTTCAGGAGCTGCTTATATATCTGTGCTGGGGCAAGACACATTTTGCTCAAATCCATAGGAAACATTGGATACGGCGCCTTTAATATTGCCGCACTCACCCTAAAAGACACCCACCTCTGTCCCCATCTGCCTTCTCCTCTGATTAGACAGTGGTGGACAACGCGCATACACTTATTTGCACTCAAGCACCGAGCAGTAGCCTCTCCCCAGAGCCATGATCACCCTGCTAGAATGATAACGTTAGTGAGACATGGTTGCATTCCCAGACGTTTCTATCTACGCGCATGCAAGTGGTGTGTGTGGACGGGTTTTTATCGCATTGTCAGGTCCAAAAACGGTATACGCGCTCTACACACTGCGGGGACAAAAATCAGGTCGGCAAGACGCAAATCCTTTATCATTAGATCAACAGCATGGTTTAAAGTTCAGGTTGAAATAGGTCAAAGAGCCTGCACCCTTTGTCTTTCATGTATTTGAGCAAAAATGTTTCTTGCCCCAGATAAGTCTGCTATGTGCTGTCTGCATCTAGTATTAAGCGTTTATTATCCAATAATCAGGAAGTGCTTTGTTAGCATGCTAGTTGCTGTTGTTAGTTTAACCGTGAGGGAAAAACTCCGAAAGCTGTGAAAAGCGCTTATAAACTCATCGCTGTGAATCATTACGATGCTCTTAATGCATAAAGTGTGGAATATCTTTGGACCGCTGTAAACCGTTTAAAATGAACAAGTTTTGCTTTTCACGTTTTTAATATCAGAAGAAGAATAAGTAACGTGACGTCCACACAAAGTATGGTCCGTGTGCGTGTCTGTTTCTACCGATGTTTTCTGGAGCTTGACTTAAACAGAGGACGTTGTACGAAAGAAAGAACAAAAAAATAACAAAGGTGGGTTGGTGCCAGCGACTAACTTACGACATCATTTCTCTTCTCCATAGTGGTAGAGGAGGCATAGCCCTTTACCAAGCACGAGAGCCACCTTCTGTCCATCGGGGAGGGGGGAGACGAAGGGGTACCACATGATAGGTTGTTTGGTGGTGACGGGCTGGGTAGTTAAGACTGATGGCGAGCGAAAGTCGACAAGAATAAGCACTCTAATTAGAAGCGCATTTGTCAGGGTTGTCCGATTTGCGCTCACCTGTTCCATCCTTCCCCCCGAAAATTCTAAATGAACCAGAAGACGTTTGGAATTGGCACGCTAGGTGTCTTCTACTGCCCTTCAACCCGCTAGTTTTGGAGAAATAATCTTCCCAGCATGAAGATCGCACTCCCGTAAATGGGCGCCTTGCACTTCCCCAACCCTCTTTCCTTCAACTATGAAAGAAATCGACGAAAACCAGGTTGGAAAATACAACTCCAGCTCTCCTCTTGTTTTTCATCTGCCCTTTTTTCTCCCCCTCTCTCTCTCCCCCTCTCCACAACTCCAGTTTTAGTGCGGGCGTTCACTAATAAATATAAATGTTTGTGATTAGCATCTCTGCGGCACAGGTGCATGTTTGTTGCGAGGGGAGCCTTGTTCATTAATTTTCCGCCGTGAAAAGTGCAGCGCGCCATGAACGGAGAGTCCAAATCGCACACACTGATAAATGAACGCACAGATTGTTAATGTACCATTGTAAGGCTGCAGCTTTGGAAAAAAAAAAAAAAAAAAAAAAAAAACGAGAGAAGAGAGAGGAGAGGAAAGGGCCCACTGCCAACCCAAAGGCACTGGCATACACACACGGTGGAAGAGGTGTGGCAGGATGCTATTCGGAGGTCTACATTGAAACTGAATGGGCTTTTATCCTTACACATATAGCGAGGGATTATTTAGATTACGCCAACAAGACCCCCCCCCCACTGCGAGGCCTCTGGCAAATGGGATTTGGCCCGACTGCTGGTAAATATGACACCAGGTGCCCCCTGTCCTAATGGGCCACTTATATAGCAGGCTTTCCATATAAAGCAGCTGATTTGGATCTCCATATGGGTGTGTTTTTGATATAAAAAGACTGGCAGGGCTTGGACTGGGGCGGGGATGATGGAGTAACGCGCGATGGGAGACAGAAATAATGACAATATAATATGTTAGATTTAGGGATGCAGATGATGGTAATAATACGAATAATGAGGAGTTAGTGCTACAAAATCTTAGCAAGAGGTTATGGGTTTAATTTCCTGACCTAAAACACATAAGCATTTTGATGATAGATGTTCAAACTCTCTTAACTTTAAAAATCTTTGAAGATTTGATTTTTTTCCTACCATGCAAAGAGATATTACAACATTGCGAAATTAACAAATGAGACAATAGCGACGTAGTAAAATGAATGTCTGCAAACCAGATGGTAGCCGGATCAAACCTCCCCTGTGTGCGTATTGTCATTGTGTCCATGGGCAAGTCTCTTAACCCAAATTTGCTCACTCCAGTCACAGTTAGCGCGGCTGGATATGACAGGAAGGGCATCTGGCATAAAAAAACTGCCAAAACCAATTATTGTTGTTGTTCAGCACTTGGTAAACTTTGGCTCTTTTAAATGTGCTCTATAAATAAATCAGATTTTGATAACAATTGTTCAAATTCATTCAACAAATCCCATCCCAAATGAAAATTTAAAAATCAAAATGTGTGACTTTGGAACCAGCCTACAGTCCACCAGGCTGAAGTGGGTCATTCACAACCCTGTGTCCCCACTAATCCTCCAAGTATTCTCTTCATTATCAACATGATGGTCCTAATGGTGATTTCATATCTGGATTAACCCACCCTACCCCTCCTCACCCTCTCTCCCCTCCCTGCCCCTGCCCACCCCCCCCCCCCCCTCTCCCCCCCCCCTGCCCCTGCCCACCCCCCCCCGTCAGCGGACCGCCTGGCGCCAACGCATTTGCCAGGGCGTGGACACCAGCTCAACGCGCATTATCGGAATCAAAACATACTGTATAGTTTTAATTAGATAAATGCACGCAAATCCAAAATTAAAAAAGGGGGAAAAAAACCTGCAATATGTTTTATTAGAGATACGCTTTTCACACCACTCGTACAAACAGGAGCAACACAGAGGAAGAGGCAAAACAAAGCCAAAATAAATAAAAATATCGCCTCCAAAAAATAGCTTGTTTTTCAGGAGCTGCGAAAATGTTTTATTAGGGGACCGACGAAGAACACCTGCCTTAAAATGTCGTTTCAACATCTCCCGCATGCCATTTTGCTTAATTGACTTGGAAATGGCCCAAATGTATTGCTGAATGCGGTCTAATTAATATTAATAATAAATGCCATTATTAACATCAAAGAACATCTGGTGCCCCTGTTTACCCCACCGCCTTATATGTAACACATTCTGCTGCTGTTTTCATCTCCCAACCACGACAGGGGTAAACAACCGCGCGCGTCTAGCTATTTCTTCCCCCTTTCCGACTTGATTTTTGTTTTATGTTCCATTTTTGAGTTGCGCTTTCGTCTGCTATTTGTTGCTCGGCTGCATTAGCGTCAAGGAACTAGCGTCAAATTCGGAGCGTACTTTTGGAATCCTAGGTTTCCCCCTGCTTCTTAGCGTCCTCTTGGTCTAGACCTGGTTGTTGTAATACCTTGGAGAGTTTCGCCAATCCCCTTGTGTACGACGCGTAGGAACAAAAAAATAAAAAAATAAAATGTAAGAAGCATCTGCAGACCACGAGAGCCTTCGCAGTTTTCACCACAGTCGTAAATCACGGACCAAATAACTTTAATCTAAAATTTCATTAAGTAGTCCTTGTCAGGTAGTAAAAGGAGGGGGATAATGCAGTGGTGTTTAATGATAATTGGTGTTTGGTTAATAAATTCTGCCGAGTTCAGATTGCAGTGGCTGGAATGCTAGCATCAGCAGTGTAACTAAACCTCAAATTGATTAACTTGCATGAACCAGACGCTCACAAAGATGGCAGTGGTCCAAATCAAAAAAAAAAAAAAAAAAAAAAAAAAAAAAAAAAAGAGAAAAAAAAAAAAAAAAAAAAAAAAAAAAAAAAAAAAAAAAAAAAAAAAAAAAAAAAAAAAAAAAAAAAAAAAAAAAAAAAAAAAAAAAAAAAAAGGGAGGGAGGGGGGGGCTGTGACACAGAGAAAGAGGGCGGGCGGGCGAGCGAGGGGCCGGATGGTGTTGTGTTGCTCCGCTGTAAGGAAATCAAGTCCCCGCGGGCGCATTTTTAAAAGCCTAATGCCTTTCAAATGATGTCATCACGTTTTACTCTCTCTCTCTTTCTCTTTCTC
>KN480636.1:0-22236 GCA_000787095.1 Periophthalmodon schlosseri
AAGGGGGCAGAGGCTCAGAGCAGATGTTGGTCCTGATGATGATGGATGGAGCTGGTTGAGATGCAGACTTGTAATTATGAAAGGCACTCGCTCCTCTTGCCACTTCTCCTCCAGATGTCACTGTGCTTTCTTACTCTGTTTTGGGCTGTTGTAATGCACAAACTAATGTGTATGTGCATATTTACATAACTAATGAAAAACACTGTCATTAAAAGTTGGCCATTTAATGCTACCCAGTGTTGGACTTCCATATCCGTACTGTCAATAGCATGAGGTGTATCAGTAACTTATTGCTCTGTGCGTTGAAAATATAGAAATAGAAGTAAGTCTCAAGTAGTTTGCACAAGATATAGTTTTTATGTTGTTTCAGAAGAACTATTAAAAGTATGTTTAAAAGTACATGGATGACAATACACCAGTGCTCAGAGGAGCTGTTGCAGTTGCAAGAAAATAATAAACATGGCCTATAGATTTTTTCAATAAGCAGAAAGGATGTAATTAGCCAAACACACTGAAGATACCAAATGATTACCAAATGTATTATTATTTTTCATAAAATAAAAAAACACTCACTGTAATATACACTTATATTGTAGAAATGTCGACATGTGTTTTAACAATAATAATTAGTTATCATTAAACTTTAATAATATTAATAGCAGTTGGCCAAATTGTATGCAAACTATTATGGCTAATTATCCATGTCGTCATTCATTTTTTCTGTAACAAGTTATTGTTGTGTGTGTTTTTTTGTAATTTATTAAGACCTGATGAAATTCTAACTAGGTTGTAATTAAGTTATAAATAAAGTTTGTATTACTCTAATTAAAACACTTCCCTAAGCAAAGGGGTAAAAAAAAACATACTTCATTTTCAACTTACACTTCTAAGAAGAATGTTGCATGTGTCTTCTTCAAACTATAGCATCCCTGGGCTACCATAACTCAGTGAAAAGCATTCAGCGTGTAGGCTGCCAGCTGCTGTGTGTGAATGGGAGCTGCAGAGTGGTAACCTGCTCTCCAGTGCAGCTCATAAAAGGTGCAGGACACAAACATGTCACTAATTGATTGCTAATTGGTTCTTTTGTAGTCCTCTATTGTGTGTTGACAGAGCTCTGCCCTGAGTCCTATTCACCCTCACTCTCAAAACTGGCCTCGACAACACATAAGCAACAGCCACACTTAATGACAATATTTAACAGCCACTACAGGGGGGTGAGCATTGGAATTTCCCATTTATTTCAGACACGTGAACCATCCTGGAGGAATTGTTGGGTTTCAGATGACCTCGCAATAGTCCATAGGTCTATAATATTTAAGACAGATGGGAGATGCAGCTAAAATTAATGTGGCCAAACGATTATCTTTGTTGACAATAAAGTGAGTTCTTGGGTCTAGTCAATAATCAGAAATGATCAGGTTCCACATTTGTGCATTTGCCTTTTGGATATTCATGGAAAAGTACATTGTTATCTGAATCTGAAAACCACCCATTGTCCTATACTTAATCATAAGGAAATTGTTCAGGTGTACTCCCCTTACATCTGGAGGCATGCATTTGACAGTAGCAAGAAGTGCAGAGTTGCCATCCACGTGTCTCCCTCTCCTTCTCTCATCAGTGCATGAGAAATTACCTAATGAGGAATGGGTCGCACATTTCCACAAACTCATTAACCCACAAGCGAGTGAGACTAATTGCTGCGTTTGGGTAATGTGATTTCACATCTGTTACTGCAGCCCAGGACACAGCACTGGCCGCGATGTGGTGAGCAGGACCACATAAGACGAGGAGGTAAATACAATGGTTTACAGGCGCACAACAAATCTGGTCATTGTCTGATTTCTGGAGTTATCAGATTATAGAAAAATATAAGAAATGAATTATAAAATGAATTGTACTTTGTCTTCCAAATACAACAATTAGGCTATCCTTAAAACCCACTGATTAACTGTCTGTTGATCAGATTTTTAAACACACACCAAAAATAGATCTAAATATAGCCGCAAGTGGCAATGATCGGTCCTAGCCCGCGCCTACGCCGCGCCCTGCCCCACCCCGCGAGAGGAGGGGGCGCTATAGCTCCCTCAATTCCCTTCTCTGTGTGACGCTATTGCGCCGTCTCTTCCTCTTTGCTTTGCCCGGCCTTACGATACTAATAGGCCCATCGCCAGCTTCTGACGCTCGGGCCTAGTGGGATTATCTGATTATCCTAGTTACCAGATTTTTACTGGCCTCTGTTGTTTAATCTGGGTCCAAATCTGCATCAAAGGTAGCCTGTCTTTATGTGGCTCACTAGGCCATGCCAGGATGAACAGTAGTTTCGGCATTGCCACAACAAGCGGTAAAAGTTTGGTAGCTAAAACATCAAAAGTTAACTTTCTGATTAAAATACTTTAACAGTCTAAAATGTATAATGACATTCAACAGTGACATTATAGGCCTGTATATGTTTTTCGTTGTTATTTTTATGGTAAATAAATATACCAGTGCCATTAATTACACCTGACCCCGCGCGCACTTCTGAAATGTAAATAGCGTATAAAGTAAAATCCAAAATAGATTTGCTATTTGGCATTCTTCGTGGCTAATTGGATACAACAGAAACACCAGGCTTGGAAATATAAGGTTGAGATGAATTAATTATTTTTTTCCAGGGTCTTGACTTAGGCTGGTATTTTCAATAATTCAGCAAATTACGGCAAGCGATGTATGTTAATAGAAAAGGTGGAAACCGACTGTTTAATATGAGGAAAGTAATACTCTTTTGATAATTGTGATTAATTCTTTGTTTAACCCGCAGCATTGTTACAGAAAGTCTAATTATAAGTTTACAGGCAGCGCGACTGCTTGCGCTAAGCCGTATCTCATCAATTACCATCCCGTGACCATAAATTGGCCTCCGCGCTGACAACGAGATGAGGTTAACACGCTGATTAATCCGAGCTGCTGTGATTCCAGCCTCAAGTTGACACTTACAAACTTTGACACAGACAGCAAGGGACGCACTCTTTCATAATGGAAAATTGTGTTTACTGACTAAGGAACTGCGCTTTGAACGTCGAATTATCTCAATACAAACAAAGTCAGTTTTTTGTAACGTATTTAATGAGAGAATTCGGAGAGTCGTGGTAAGGTAAGAGGTAGGCAACTAGACAACTTACTGTTCGTTTAAATTGTGTATTATTTGTGTTAAAACCGAAAACAAAGAAAAGGAAGCGATCTCGCCAATTATTTTTGACTGACAACATATTAATAGTTATTAGACGGAGGGTTCGATTCAGGATGCGCTTTTACGCGTGTGCCGCTATAAGACTTTGCGATGTTGAATTTTGCAATAATAAAAAATGAGCCCTAATTATTCGCTTCAAACAACATCAGAGTAAACACATAGATCCTCGTTACAACCTATAGGCCTAATGATGCCTTATCAAAGACACGACACAGGCTCAGGACATGTGGCCGTGCGCCTCTGGACTTACTCAATTTGCGAAAACTGTAGTTTTCCGTCTGACAAAAATCTACCATCACGTTTTAACATAGAGAAATAAATCATTCGTGGTTTGACAATCTTGAAAATTACTTTTATTGTTTGTCATTTTAAATTTGTACAAACCCGTCAGTGGTGCATTTTGATATGAGAACAAACATTTAGGAAATGCCTCAATAATAGCACATACAATAAGTTAAACATGTCACAAAAAGACCAGAGGAACAGAGTAAGAATGTCTTATGTACACACAACATCCGCACAGCGCAGGCCACTGACGCTAAGTGTATTTTTTCCTTCTTGAGGGCTGCCCCCAGGCCAACTTAGTCCAATTAACCCGAGGACACAATTTACGTGCACAGGTCCTGTGGTGCGTGTGCAGTAGGTCCTAGCAAGTATTGCCAGAATAAATAACCGTTTGACATAACACAACTTCACCTGAACACAATAACATGTGTGCGTCATGACGCACCCAAAAACATAAATACAACGACTGTTTGGCTCTTCGCAAACGGCCTATAGTCTATGTCATTACAATAGTATTCACCATCAGTAAGTGTTAAAATCCATTTGAATTACAAGATAAATAACCCCGAACCAGCCATTCCTGTCCGTGCATCAGTTTGATAGTTTTGGACCATGTTTTCTCGCAGGGTGTCACAGCAGAGGCCTAGCTCAGGGGTTTGAGAAAAGTCTCTTTAAGTAAAGCTCATGGACACTGTGTGCTCCAGTGCTTTGCGTCGCAACGACGCGATGCTCGTCCCTCTCCACATGTCACTGTCCGGGGAGCTACACAGCTGCGGTGAGCCCGACACGTTTGTGGGGCCAGAAAGAGACGCCGACATGCCAGGGAACGGGGACTGGTAGAGATGGGACTGCAGGCCGGAGCCGTTTGAAGTGAGACCGTTGGACAGGCCCATGGAGTTGGATGGGGGCCCAGGCCCCAAGCTGCACTGGGATAGAGGTTGTGCCATGCCAGGCTGACGGCCCAGTGCTGGAGGCAGCTGGAGCTGGGATACGCCCGGCATGCCCGTGGCCCAACGGGAGTCATTTGCGTGGAAGGAGCATAGGCTGTTCTCCACTGCAGCCGCAGCCGAAAACTGGGGAAAGCCCGGAGTAGGCAACAACGTGCCTGGAGCGCGGAAAACGTTGGTGGTCTTCTTCCGCTTCTTCCACTTAGCGCGTCTGTTCTGAAACCAGACCTGCAAGAGAAACATGGGTTGAGCTATGACAGAATTAGACCCAGGTAAATCTATCTAAACTGACTTAATGCTAATAAGGTCAATTAGGTCAGCTAAACTGCTACATTACTTTTTGTTTGTGTAACTATGACGAGGCGAAGCGGGGCTGGTTTTAGTTGCTTTTATTATGTGTATTTAAATGGCATGTTTTTAGTGTTTGATTTTATAGCATGATTTTAGCTTCCCCCTCCCCAGCTTGTTGCGCATAGTCACGAGATCCCTACAGCCAATCCAAGCACTTGTAATCACGCGCACCTGCTCTGTGGCGCGGCCCATGAATGATAAATGCGGAAGCGACAGTGGCACGGGCCGAGAAGCAGGAGACAAGGGTCCGGTTTTACAGAGAACGGAATGGAACTGAACGAAACGAAAGAGACTCGGTGGAGGGACCCGGTGTGAGAGGCAAGTCACCAGGAGGAGCCGGGCGCGCGGGAGAAGAGGCACTGACACCACGACGTCTGACCAGAGCAAGAGCAGTTAGTAGTAGCGCCGTTAGTACCTAGTACATTGTAGTGGCGCTCACCATGGAAGAGCCTACGCTCCGGGGTCGGGGTTGTGTACGGGCTGTGCTGGCCCGTGTGCTGGCTGCGCAGGAAGACCTGGTGCTGGTGGCCGTCCACGTGGAGGGGCCGAAAAACAGAGACGAGACTGAGCAGAGCGAAGCCGGAGTCATGCTGTTCATGTTGGTCCAAAACATGGTCGCCCCAAGCGCACAGATATGGAACTTTAATGTTTTAGCTAGTTTTATTCAGGAGATTTTATTTTAACCTTATTTTATTGTAATAAATTATATTCGTTTTAATTACGGCATTTTTATTGTTACACCACAATGCCAATTCTCCTGGCCACAAGTAATCTGCAAATTTCAACATAAACCCCAACCTGTGACATAACTGCATTGTTTTAATGTTCCTAAAGAAAAAAAGCCTAACAATAAACGACAGTGTTTTGTTTTGTTTTTTTTCCCTATAGCCTTTTCACGATCATTGTTTAAATCTATCAGAGTGCTAGGCCTATAGACCGGTATAAATCTAGAACAGTACTGTGCATAAACGGTGCGGAGATAAAACCAAGGGCATGCACAATAGAAATAACAACACGCGGCACAGCCATCGAGCTTTATAGAGATTTCACCACGTTAGAGCGTGATTAATGCGCGCGGGAGGCTGTGAGCAGCGCCTATATTAAAAGTGAGATCTCGCTCTCATTTCGCTCAGCCATCCGTGAAACGTCCCAAAGCCATTACACCCATGGAAAGAAAATGCAATTTCTCATTCCATTAAAAAAGTACAATATATTCTGGAGTTCTATTAAGACGTCGCTGATGGAGCGTTTTAGAACACGAGCGGGTGACGCGCGGTCCTTCACGCGCATTCCGACCTTAGTGTTTATCAACAGCACATGACCCAGTCCTGCAGCTCCTTTTACTTAACAACCAGCAACCAGCACACATTGTTAGAGTGACTAATAGTGGCGTTTGTTTTATTGCTTTCAATGGGATCATTTGCATCAATGCCACATCAGCGACTAATAAGGCGTTCAGAAGACCAATTTTGTTACTTAAAGCCCAGTTTGGGGACAAGACTATTTATTTTATATACATTTATCTCCATCTATTCTGAATATCTCTAACCCACATTCAATTTTAATTGTTCTGATAATATAATTATATTTATTTAAAATGTAAATCAGTATTCTCCCAGAAAGTAGCATACGGCACGTTCAAAACAAACTGTAAATATATTCTAAATACCATGTAAAATATAAACGCTAATATAAAATATAACAACCAATACACTGTAAGAGTGTAAACACACAACAAGAATAAACGCACAAAAAATAGGCTATCATGTCTATAGGCCTATGGACAATAATGGAAAAGTGGAACTACACTTTTTACTTGATAAATTAAAGATGTGCGTGTGTATTTCTCTAAAAACATGAACTTATTTTGAAGACTTACCTGAACTCGGGACTCTGTTAGGCCGATGCGCAGAGCCAGCTCCTCACGCATAAAAATATCAGGGTAATGCGTCTTGGCGAAGCTGCGCTCCAACTCGTTGAGCTGTGCGGGCGTAAAACGCGTCCGGTGCCGCTTCTGCTTCTGTTGGCTGGCGGTCTGACTGGAGCTCTGTGGCGGTTGCGGCTGTTTTTCTTGCTCCTTTCCATTCACTGTCATGTTTCCCGCATTGGAGCCCACCGTGGCAATGTCTTCACTGGGCAGCATGGTGGTGCCTTCCACAGAGTCCGCGCCAGGGGCCATGTCTCCCGGGTGGCCGGGTTCTGGCATCCCACCCAGGCGACACTTGAGGGGCTCTCTGTGTCCCAACAGCTCCGCAGCATCCTTCATCCCTGAAAGCAACATAGAACAGCACAGCTCAACGCACGCTCTTTAAAGTAGTCGCTGCTCGAGGAAAAGCTGGTTAGACAAACAATAAATCCAGTCAATTTATCATCAACTATAATTATTACAAAATAGCACCAAAGCAGTTAGCGAGTAACATCATTAACCACAAAGGCTATTTATCAACTGACAATGTGAAACAATAAGTTGAAATCTTACAGTGGAGTTTAGGGCCGTTGTTTAGAGCTGATAACTCACCAAGCCGAGCATCCAGGAGGTCGGCATGAGAAAGCATCGCGTAACGCTCCAGGGCGAACCGTACCAAAAACTACTACTGCAACTTTGAAGCAATTTACCAAGGATATATGCTCTAAATGAAGGAAAATTCGGTTTGTGGTTAAAAAGGGGGTCCCTTGCATTATAATGTCCTTTAGAGCGATGGGGAGGCGCTTATTAGTTCAAAGAGTCCTGCGCTTCCTCAAATAAGAGCCAATCAGAGTGCAGCCTCACAAAAGTCAGAGAGACGTGAGCCCCCCTCCCTCCGCGTGTTACACACTCTCACCTCTCTGCAACAGTGCAAGCACACGCCATCACGCGCACGAACGAGGCGCTACAATTGAATTTAGACCTATGCCATTCCACCCTCTGATTTATTATCGTTTCGTGGTTAAATTACTCTTTGTTTAACATCTCACTGTGTTTGTTTAAACCTCCTCCATGTAGAGGCTGTTTCACATACGCATGTAAACACACAAATTTGTTTTTTTCAAAATAAATAATTCTTTTTAATTTATGTGGTGTCTCACCTTTACACTACAGAGATCAAATGCGTGACACTGTCATTATGCCCGCTGCCCATAATATTCTGGAATAAACTGAAGAAAGAATACAGATGGATGTGAGCATGTTAGTGATCAGTGCTTTAACCGCTATCGACTTTTCATCAGTGCCTACGCAATTAAAGGTATTCAGCCTGTTAGGTGCAAACCAAATCACACGCGGTGCCACTACACGAGTGCCCTTGTAGCAGCGCCCCATCAGTATGTTTATTATACAATTAGCAGGACAGCCATTGATCAGTGCGTATCCAGGGCACCACGCTCGGAGAACGCTTCTGTTAGATGAGTTTCAATAGGCCTGCCCTACCACTTCCGCGTGTCCATAGCCATGGGTCGCTCTAGTAGCTCAACAATGACGGCGCCAGTGCCAATGATGCACACTTGCAATGCAGCATGTTCTAAACGGATACAATGCCCTCTCCAGAAGTGCGCACACGAGCTTAATTTAAAAGTTAAAGGAAAGTCCGGGCGTTATTTGAAACCTCTTTTCTAAACGAGAGATACATCCTCAGATGGGCCCTGGCTCCTGATGCAGAAAGAGGAACCCACTGAATTGCCCTATGTCTCATTCAGTGTCTTAACTGGACCACATCAATCTTGTCTCAGTAAAATCGCGCGCGCGCACAATCCTTTCGGGTTAATGCAGCGCATCGCCTGTTTACACGCGAGGAGACACTTTTAATGGAAGCGCACCAAAAACAAATGCAATTTCGTAAAGCAATTTCAGAGATCAAGAATCCCGTGTCCATTCTTTTCGCGGTTTTTAGTAATCAAACTGCGTTAAATCTATTGCACACAAGACTGACATATTTTACAACAGAATCTCTCCTCCATATTTCCCAACACCTCACCAAAAGAGTTCAGTTTTTTGGGGTAAAGCCTCTCTCTCTCACTCAGATGGTGCCAAAGAGAACACTGAAGAACAATCACTGAAGGTGATTGTGTGACAGAGGGACTCTCATTGCTCCAAACACACTCTGCTCCAACCTGCGGTCAGTCGCAGCCGCTGCGCTCACGTCACGGCTTCATTATGCGTCTGCACTACGTGCGCCCCCTCTCCGTTGCGTGATGTGCTGCGCAACTCTTTAATTATACCTTAAATAAAATAATAAGCAAACAAGAGCCATTTCCTTAATAGGGCAACAGAGGAGTGCGTCACGGACCGTGCTGTGCAGTGACAGCGTGAGTGCGCGTGCATGCACTGGTACTAGTAAAAGCTTAATAAAATAGCGGGGTACGCAGAAGGTGTCAAGGAAAAAAAAATGTACCGTGGTCCCATTTCACACGTTTTGTGACCGAAGGTGCGCGTTTATCTGTAGATTTTATTTATAACTGAACATGAACAATGCATAATAATAATTACATTACACACATCGGCCATAGTCTACATATAATTGTCCTTCCAATGGTTTTAATAAAACGGATGTATTATTAAAATGGCTATTGTGAGCTATTGTTGGGTTAGAAAGTTGTATTTAAGTGATTAAGTTGAGAATGTTTAATACACTTGCAAAGAATAACGAAACATGCTGGTTTTATTAACCAATGATTATTATGGGCTGGTGGTTATGGGTTCCATATAGCTCATCAGTAGACCAGGTTGCTTTAACATGTGATTAGTTGCCTAATTGACTCCACTGGAAGTCATCACTTTGGATTGTTCATATTGTCTTGTCAGTGTCAGTGTTCTTTTTTTTATTGTGGGCCAAACATTTCTTCTTGTGGCCGATAAATAAGAGCCTGGCCTCTCCTTGATTTCCCCTCCAGTTCTGCTCCAGCTGTTAGAATATGTTCTTTCTTAAGTCCGCTCATTAGTTAGCCCCATTTAGCTCTGTCATTATGAGACTGTAATGCATCATTGGAGGTAATGAGTGCTATATTGCAGGTGCCAGTGAGTCGCAGACACTCTGCTTAGGCCACTGTCTCCGCACTCATGATACACATACACACACTGTGCTGTTGAAATAGTACACCCTCATTTATACAATATTTAAAAAAGAATACTGTTCATAAAATTATGCTTACATCCAAAAGTACATATCAAAGGCAGCATATAATTACTAGTTAGACACTAATTTGTCACAAAATCATTCCCATGGTGTCCTGTGCCCTTCCTTCCAATCATCTTGTACAACATGCATTCAGAAGATGAAATTTCAGTCATAGCCAAGCCCATTCTTGTACAGTTGGGATATTATTCCAATGTCTTTAAATAATTCTACAAGTTGTTCCCAAAGAAATGGCAAACAAATAATTTTAGAATTTTAGAAACATTCAGCAAGCAACTTTTGTCCCCTAACTTTCTGTAGCTTCATTGAAGATGTATATTTGAACCAAACCAATAGGCTGCTTATATAACACTAACACGGATTAACCAAAGTGCAGCCCCAGATACAAAGGACAGTTGTGTCCACTCTTCTACATTTCCAAGTCAACACAGTCACTGTATAAAGTCTGGATGTGGCCCATAGGCTAATACAATCTGTGTAATACTTAGTGTGCCCTTAGTCCTGACCTGTATCTACCACAATCCACCAGTACTGTCCATCTATCCTGTCCGTATATTATGATTAATTACAAAATGGTTTATTCACTGAAGAATTCTATATTTAGTGATGGTGGAGTGATCACAGAGGCAGTTTTAACATATATTTTATATGTTTTAGTTTAGTTCCTTTAGTTCTATTGTTTGACAAAAATAAATTCACTCAGATTCAGTCTCTAGAAACTGTGACTTAAGGAACAATGATACAGTGATAGCCCATGAATTCATCACAAGTCTTCATGCCCTCCCATTCGACTGAGAGTGGAACAAATGTGACACAAATCAGAGGACAGAACTTACAAAATTGGAGTTGGAAAATACTAATTCCAAATAAAGTGCAAGTTCAACATACAGCCCTATTTTTTTTACAGATACCCACAGTGCTACAGTGGTAAAAGAGAAGATGGGTCAGTTTGAATTCTGGCATTAAATAAAAAAACCCCAAAACTTTTCATTGTCTAGGTGCAGCACACACAGAATCACTGGGTTTAACCTTACACCTGACTGACTTCATCATTTGGCCTCACGTGTGCATGCGGCCAGTGTAGAGCACGTTCACGTCTCCAAAACAGACGCAATGTACGCTTGTTAGTTGTGCAGCTCCAAATGCCACACTTTGCCACTCATCCATCCTTTTACATTGTTCGTCCCCTCCCATTCCACACATTTCTGCCGCTGAACACCATTCTTCCCTCCCAAGATTAATTGATCATCAATTTAGCTCTAATTTGGACCAAGTCAGCTGGTAAATGGGCCAGTTTTCCCTGATTGTTAGTGAAATGTGTGCAAGTACATTGATAAATTTTGATTATTTATCAATTACAGACAAATGAACTAAATCTATTGAATAAATTCAAGCCTGATTGCCATAATAGAGTTTGAAAATATGGCTATTGATAATGATTCCAGCTAATAGTCTTTTCCGGCTGTGGTTGCTGGCTTGTCGGAATGACAACACAAAAGTCATTTTTCACCGGATCAGTTGAGTGAGTAGGGGCCGATCTTTCATTAATCAGTTGCATTACGGAGCTGATACGGCATAATACGCAACGCGTTTCCCACTAACTCCGAGACGGACGCTTTGTCATCTTTTACGTCAATTAGCGGTGATCCCATTGTGTTCCATCACTACGTGTAGTAATGGTTAGCATATGCTAAGGTAAAACCGTGTGTCTGTCCCACCCTCCGTGTTTGGGCTGGTGATGAAACGGGCCCTGCTCTTAATTTGCGCTCCTCCTCGGCAGCGGCGCTTATGGCGAGGGTGGAGCGCGCGCTTTTAAATGAACCTGCCACCGTGTTTTCCCAGAGTAAATGGAAAAGCAGCTCGCTGGAAAATAGGCGAGGGAACAATTGGAATTAGGTTCAGGGGCTTTCACACACGATAACAGGGGATAACTATGAACCACGGGCCTATTTTCACACACACACACACACACACACACACACACACACACACACACACACACACACACACACACACACACACACACACACACACATATTAAAGCTGTCATCTCCTCAACCTATTAACCAACTGTGATCCTCGGTTTTATTTAGCTGCATACTGGGACAGGGATTCACATAGGTAAAACTACAATGGTGACGAGTCTAAATAAAATGCACTACCAACCATAAAAGGCCCATATGCCATTAATAGACAGTTATAAGGTACAATACGAATACTTCATTATACATTACATACATTATTACAGGTATTTTACATGTTTGCTAAGTAGCCTAACGTTTGAAAACTATCCTTAAGAATAGGCTATTTTACCGTTTTTTTTACTATTTTTTTCTGGCCTTTTTTCCCTGACAAATTTAACAAGCTTTCGGCCACAAAAAGCAAATTTACCTTGTTTTAAAAAATAACATTGTGGCCTACAATACAGTATCCACTTCCCCTTCAGATCAATGGCTGTAGCCCTTCGACAGAATCTGGAAGCACCTAGATGATGAGCGTTTAAGCTGGGCAGGTAGGAGCAAACACAAGGGCCAAGTGCGCGTGAATTAACCCAGTCCACATCTAATATGCTCATGTCAGCTCTGGTTAGTGCGCGCTCGCCAGGCCTCTATTGGCAGAGGCGCAACACCAGCGCCGCCTGCCTTATACACGGGCAGCTATCTATAATCGATGGCTACTTTTAATTGGACAGGCTGTCTGTTTGTGAGCTGCGGGAAAGGCTGGGGAAACTTCATTTAGCGCTCGCTCTGGGGACTAAAGACCAAGTTTATTTTATCAGTAGACGATAGCTATAGCACATTTACATCTATGGTCAGTTCAAAATGTCAAAGTGACGCACGGAGGGTCATGTCAGTGTTTACAGGACGCTAATCATTTAAAGTTTTACATTGCAGTTCTATTGCGCCCTGCTAAAATGTGAAATCATTATTGAAAATTACTACTTTTTACTTACTTTTGTTTTTATTGGAACTACAAACTGACAGACACTGTAGTTTTTTGAAGCGAGCGAGTGAAGCGTGGCCCACTGAGATCTTCTGCCTTGGTTAGTGACATGTGATTTGGCGAAAAACCACCGTCGCCTTGTTCCCTTGCTGGGGTTCAAGTGATCTCCCCATCTGATGTCTGCTATTATCGGGTTGATGCACATGGTGAGTGGGCCTAACCTGAGTCAGGACCACTGTGGACACGCTGCTTTTGGCGCAGCCGCTAATTGATATTGAGCGAGCTTGTGGTGAGAAGCGCAAGGGGCCACTGCTGGCTAATCTATGCTTTAATCAGCGCGTGTAATGAGAGTGGCGGTACGCACACGAAAAGAGACTTACAAGCAACGTCTGTCAGCCTCCGCGGGAAAATATTGCCTCTAATTGTCGCCATTAAAGGAGAGCGGGAGATGTTGGCTTTTTCGGGATTGGGGATGTGTGAGCTAATGGCGCTGTCCTTCAGAACCAGAGAACCGCAGAGTGAGGGAGATGCGCTGTCCATGGTGCTACTTGCGCAACATCGGTCTGGCTTCCTTCTGGATCCACTACTGTGGCTTCTGCGCTATGAGAAATTACTATTATAATGTGTGTGTAGATATTAGGAAACAGTAATGATAATATTACAATAGAAAATAAAAGATTAACAAAAGATGTGCAGGTTACACTATAAACTTCAACACAAAAATCGCACGTATGAGCCAGTTTGTGACGTATCGGGAAAAATATAATCAACGGACCCAACCTCAACACAACAACAGTGCGTCGTGAAGGAGAAGCGAGCGGATTTATAAACAGACCAGGAAATGGAGTGCAGTGCTGTGGGAGCGCGTGGCTGGAAGGATGGATTGTGTGTGCAATTGTGACAGCGCAGAGCACACTTCGCTGTCCCGTGGTTGGAGCCACATCCTGTCCCTCTGGATCCTGATCTGTCTTTTCATCAATCACACCTGCTGGACACACAACAAGGATATTTGGGTCCATAAATAACGGGGCTGGTGTGTAAGCACGTTTTGTTTAAACTGAACCAGCTTTGCCATAGATCTGAAGAGGGATTTCCCCCCAGAGCAGAAATATAATAACTTCTAAAAATAGGTATGGCGCGAAAAATGTAAATTATTACCAAGGACAACATTTGTGTCATCATACTCTACATTGGATTCTTAAATAGTCAAATCCTATAGCCTAAAATTAAATCATGTCAATTTATGGTGATTTCAGTATTGATAGTAGAGTGGCCTCATCGCCAATTTACAGCTCAATCGGCTATAAATGATCCCTTCATTTAACAAACTCGTTTTTTGGTAGCCTAACAACCTGACAAGCCTAACCCAGGACAACTGATAAGATGCTATAGGTTAATAGGTTATAGTATTATTAGTTATAGTATTATTTGTAGCTTTTCTCTGCATAAATTACAAATGTAGGCTACCACTGTAGCCTGCCTGGTATAACAGTGATTTTGCCCAAATTCATTGATGAATTCAACAAGATGTTTTAAAACTAGTACCTTTTAGTGCAGAGCTTTGGCCAATGCCGTTTATGCGACATTTGTACCGGCCGGAGAGACGCAATGGAGATATCAGGAGGCTTTGTGATAAATATGCGCAGTTCCGCTTCACCGGTGCACTCCCTGTTTACAAACAGCAGAGCCCAGCGTTTATGGGGCGTGTGGATGCGTGCGTGCTATGTGCGTGCGTATGGTCCGCTGACCTTGTAGGGGTCACGAGCAGGAGGTGGTCAAACAGAGGCCCGGATGTGTACGGCGGTGCAGCTGAGGTGACGTTCGACTTTAAGCGCGTCCCTCTGTGTGCCTCCCTTGAAACTGCACGATATTGTGGCTTATATCAGCAGAACGACGCCTATTTCCTGCACAGATAAAGTGCCTTTGAAGAGGATTACAGAAATATGTATGAATTTCTGCCTGATTGATTTGATCATTCCACATTACAAAGCTGCGTAATGCTCAAATGCGATAACAAGTTTCCACTTCCCTTCATTATGTAGCAAAAATGAGACCTCGTGGGGCACACTGCTTCCTCGGATGAAATATAATTTGTGGGGAGAATTTGTTGTATCTGTCACAAATATTCCCAATTAGCTGCGTAATTATTTGAAGGTTTCTGCAATTACGGCACAAAGCGGCAAATTTGAAGCAGTGGCTTCCTCTAATTGCTCCAGATTTGATATTTTGCATATTTGCATAATGGGAAGATTGGTAAGAAATTGTGTTCACTCGTTTGTGAAAAATTCTATGAATTTTATGAATGTGAAGCCGACCCCTACGCTGGGTGACTTTCCCAAAGCTCAGACACGTGTCTCCATACGCACCTCATCCACTTGGGAGAGACAGAATGTTGTGAGGCAATCCATGCATTTTAATGAGTATAAAAAAATATATAATATTTTCACTGCACTGTTTACAGCCCAACAAAAGATTATATATTTTTCCTTCGTGCCTTTATTCTCTTTCACTGATTTATTAGGCATTTGCTTATCTTATTCATTTCACACCACTTAGCCAACAATATGGTTGGATAGGTTTTATCAAGAAGCCTTTGATTTTGTTATGAGATTTATATTAGATACTTCACAGATTTAGATTGGCGAGTGAGACTTAATTATGCAATATCTCAGTGTCCTGATTGATATTGAAAAAAAAACCGAAGTGTTCTATGTAATTGGTAATAAAGAAGGTAATTTTACAAATTTGTCCCATTAGAAATGATATGACACTCAGGAGCAAATTATATTAACCCAATTCACCACCTTCATAAGTAGATTTAAAATAGTCACTGGCAAAAGGTATACAAAATATGAACACTTACGTTAAGCCTGAGGCCGGCCTAGTGTAAAAGGATGTCTGCAGAGGGCCGTTTATCAGAAGACCAAAGCTCAGATAGATGTGTTAAGTGACCTTGGTACATTACACTCTCTTTCAAGACATTGCAATGAAGATCACTCTGGTTTTAGTTCACCATAAGGACTGCATGTGTGTGCAAGTATTCACTCTGGTCACTTTAATAAGTATATGTAATATAGTCAATGTACTATTTATTCTCAGTGCGCATCTGCATATGTTGGCACAGACATATACCAAATGTGCAACTCAGCTTTGGCTTTAATACCGGTTCTTGTAGGAAACACCAAATGAATCCAGCCAAGTCAGCAGTATCCATTCACCACATGCATCCTTTTAAACTTAAGCCAATTCATGAAGTTAATGCAACAAGAAAAATAATATAAACACACTGTTTTATTTAATTCAGTTGCTTTAGTTATTTTTTGAAACTATTCTTTTAAATGATGAATTTATGAACGTCTCACAAAGAATCCAGTAAAATTCACAGGGAGCTCATAAAACCAGTGCATAATGATTTGAGTCATTCATGGGATATTAGAGCATAATGAGCACAGTCCACCCTCTGCAGCCCACAGCGCTGCAGCCTGCAGACACACAGCCCCTGGGCAGAGCTGTGTCCGACTAATTTATAGATGAAAATGAAAGGCAAGTGTAATGTAAGGACTCCTCCAACAGACACCAGCCGTTATATGCACTGGCTCTCACTTTGAGAGGAGAAAACAGGCCCTCGGAGTAATGCATCTGACAGGCTGCAAAACGCAAAACACCACACTAGTGTTAAAACTCCAGTTGCATCAAACCCTGCTGCTCATATTACAGAAATGATTGTGCTATATTTATCATTCATTTACAATATTTTATAATAAATATAGTGGCTGATCTGTGTGCATAAAAATATCCACAATATATTCATATCTACGATGCACTAGTTCTGTTCATTGTTCCACTTCAGTTAAAAAGTGACTACATGGCCTGGGCTTTTATGCGGCAAGTGGGCTCAGACTGAGAGTTTACCCCACTCATGGGCACAGTTCTTTCTTTTATTACTATTTTATTACTACTATTCTTTCAGTTGGTTTCAATGACAGGTGAAAAGAACTGTTTTCAAATGATTATTTTGAATATGTTTATTTATGTATGTTGGTCGTATAAGTGAGCACTTAAAAGTGCAAGTAGAGTATCTGCTATGCTGCAACAGATGACTTAATGGCCCTTAAGTGATTTTCTTAAGTTTGTGTGAACATGCTGTAATATCTGAGCAGGAGGAGACTGGTCATGTGACACAGTGAACACGCGTGTGAGGACAGCTCAGAGCGCACACAAAATTTTTCAGGAAAAGAACAACAGCCCCATGAATGTGTTCCCAATGAGTGTGCAGGAACAAGGCTGAACAAATACAATCTCACACACACATAAACACTGGCACAGAGGCAGCACTGAAACTGGCCTATTCTACTCTTTGAGTTAATGGGAATAAAATACCTCGGTGGATGAGTGCAGATGTGTTTGATACAAATAGTCATTTTCCTATTTGCTGCCTCATTGGGCATGATGAATGATGGAAGTCAGAGAGGCGCAGTGATAAATGGCAGCACCTTGGCTCTACTGCATGGCCTATTGATTCTCCTTCTTTATTACCCCTCAGCCCAGCTGGCTGCTCTACCCCCTCACACACCCCTCTCACAGGCACACTCCGACCAGCACACATGCATCCACTGCATTCTGGGACTCCAACTAACTAGAAGCTGCCGCCCTGTGCTCCCCGAATGCACCGCCGATCCTACAAATGAACAGTCACAAGGAGAGGAAAAGAATGATGTTACGTTGTTAAAGTATAAACAAAAACAATGTACATTTGCAGCTGTTAAAATGAATAGTTTTGTCCTGTTTATTTATACAAACCCTCACAGAAACAGGACACTAGAACATTTCCATCTGGAGAGCTGCTGGTTCGGACAAGTATCATGTCAGTTTGGACTCATCCAGAGGCCCGTGACAGATGCAGAGTCGCCCCTGTCAGAGGCATCAGAGCAGATGTGGGATTCTGATGGCGGGAGGAGCGTGGCTACTTCCTGTCGGACAGCAGCGTGTCAGAGGGTCAGACACAACAGGAGCATGCTCTGTCAGAGCTATGTCTCTATCATCACTGTCACAGCTCGGCTCAACAGAGTAACAGAGAGATCACAGCGGCTGACCTCCACACTTCCATTTACCTGCTGCATCTCCTTGACCTTGAGCGGCGCAGATAATAAGTCAGGCTCCCCGGTGATGAATGGTCTGTGTGCACCCAGGTGTGGATGTGTGTGAATGTGTGTGTGCGCCTGTGAATGTGTGAATGTGCAACGCCAAAGACCAATGAAAAGACAATGAACTGGTCAAACTGAGATGAAAATAATCTTTAAAAATGGTACAGCTTTATAGAAAAGACCAGGAATAATCTGAAGAGCAAATAATTAAATGTGGGTTTAGAGGAATGGGCCTTGATATGTGAATACAATATGCAGGTTCAGATCCAAATGCACAAATCTAATAAAAAGCGTAGGCCCTACCTTAAAAATACAAAAGGTTCAAGTAGTTTAAAAATGAATCCACTGCATTAGGTCAATTGCTTAAACAGCTTGTAGAAATCCAGAGAATGTTTTGTGGTAAAAGCCAAATGTGTGCCTCTCACCACACACACCAAAAGTCCATGTTACCCAGGCAACTCTTTAGAGTCAAATAATGAAGTGCTAGAAAATGTAGCAATCCCAGTCATGTAATCATCATTCATTATTTCACACATTTTACCGACTATGTGAGTATGTGCGCAGTCATTGGCTCCCCCCTCACGCTCGCCGCTTTAAAAGTCCATTTGGACCTCTGCCTAGAATCACCTTCTCGCCGTCACTGTGGCAACGGAGCCAGGCCTAATTAGTATGCATTATCAATTAACAAACTTAATAGCCGGCAGATTGATTAGATCCTCAGTTATAGGGGCAGAACTCAGGCGAAACATGGAATGAAAAATAATCACATACACACACACAGCGCACTAACCTTCTCCTCCTCCTCACTTGTGCAATTACTGTACGCATATGGTGCAGAAGAGATTGGAGCGCGCTTTTGAATAAACCTGCGGCTTTATAATGAGTCAGGCCGCCATGGCTAGTTTAGCTCTGATTGTGCTCCAGTCTAATGAATGACAAAGCCTCCATGCGCACACAGCTACATGAAGACATGTGCAGAAATGTATGGGACGCATCTCTCCTCACAACATCTACACACTCAGACACACAGTGGGAATGTAATCAGGCGTTAGCTTTACCCTCCTATCAGTCTAATGGAGGTTAATGAATGATTAGGTCTAATAATTTTAGAGTGGAGCTCCCGCTTAACCACACAATGCATCAAATCCTGAACAGTGAGAAACCCTGCACAGTACAATCCTTGTTTCAACTGAACAAAATATGCAAACATAGCATTTTTATCTTTTGTCCAGCCCAAAATTATTCATACCCTACACAACGTTATTTTATTCCTGAGTAATAAATCTCTTCTGGCTGAAGTCACCCAACAAAATGAACACTGTACACATCAATGTGAAGTGAACAAATAGAAGTGTACTGCACTTGTATTGCACATGTGTTTACCCTTCCTCAGTAATCACAGCCAAAGCTTTGTCATCACTGCACTCACTGTAAGTAGTTTAGTGCCTTCCTCCTTGTGTGTCTTGTTTCTTCTCCCCCTCCTGTTTATGTTTGTCTGTGTGGAGCTGGGTGGAGTCTTACCTGGAGCCCGCAGTCTGTTCAGCAGTATGCACCTGCAGATCATCAAGTCATTCAAGACTCACCGGCTCCAGAAGCATCACCATTCTTCTCATCGCTAGATCATCCATTATTTCTTGTGGTACACTTCTTTGCTCTAAAAAACTAGATTTTTTCATATACCTGTTTTTCGATAGACTTACCTTGACCTTATATTTTTGTGCAGAACTCCGTCTCCAGCCTCCTCCTGGCCTCCATGTCACCTGTACCCTGCTCCTCCTGCTCCCGTCTACTGTTTTTGCACATTTTTTGGACAATAAACTGTGTTAAACGTTCAGCTGTGTCTGCCTTGAGGGTTATTCTGGCTCTTGTCATTACAACAGTCACAAGTATTTGATGTAGTTGAAATACTGGGTAATACATCAAAAAACATATCATGGTTTTCTTTACAGCAGCTCACTTTCAGCCAGAACAGACTTCTCAAAATCTTGTTTTAAGTCAAACATTTCAACATGATTAACATGTAAACGCCATATGTATGCACAGCATGTTTCTGAATGTTGAATCGGCACAGCTCTCTGGTGTTACTCCTCTGGCCCTCAGCACAGACAGAAGCAGTGACCTACCACATCAGTGAAAGGCCAGTCCATGAACATTAAAATGCAAACGTGCACATATTTCATAGTGTTAAGTTTTATGAAGCATTTAAAGCCCCTTCCCTCCAGTAGTAAATCCTAATGATCTTATTTCCTATTCATAATACTCACACTCACCACCTCTAAGCGGTCACATTAAAAATGTTTGCATCTCCACCAAGTTCCAGGGTGAAATTAAAGTGAGTTTGTGCAGAGGACACATATTTACACATAATGACAGAGCGCAGCGTGACTTTAGTGCAGATGTGGGCCCGTCTCTGCACTGGCCCAGTTTGCAGCCATCTCCCTCTGATGTATAACTCGTTGTCCAAAGCTTAATGTTGATTTATTATCCATCCATAAATTAGAAAAATATGTTGGAGAATTCGGCGGCACAGCCCGGCTCGAGGAGCGTCTGGGGATTGGCTGACATGTCAGAGGCGCACAGGCGCTCGCCAGGCGCCTTTTGTTTCCCTGCACCAGCAGGCATTTAATGAGAGCTGATGCTTTAAGGTAAATGTGTTAGGACAGACAGCAACAACAGCCACAAAAACAGCCCACTACATGGAGAGATGGAGAGGGGCGCCAAGTACTAATCTGCCTCTACACACCACTGCATGTGGATTTAGAACATATCTGTAACATCATCCAAACGACAAAGCCAAATCTCCAAATTTCCAATATATCTACTATATTCAAAAGGCACTCGCTCTCCTAAGTATTCAAATCTAACAGGCCCAAACCTTGCCAGCACTAGAACTAAAGTTAATGATGGCAAATGCTATTTAGCAAACTCCTTCTCATTTAGTTCTTGAAAGATTGTGGGCTTTTATTTGAGTCAAATTCCTCTCTAGAGTCAGCTCATCATATTAGCTCCAGTTTGGCCAGCATGCGCACCTCTTTTTCTCTTCTGTTGCCATTATCGAATAAGGCTGATTATTACTGGTGGCGATTCTCCAGCCGGTCTGGGCTGGCGTGAGTGCGGACATACATACTAATTTGTAATAAGCCCCGGGCTTCTCTGGGGGTAACATGTTGCAGCACAAAGCAGACTGTGCCACAGCCCAATAAGGATTACTTAGTGAGGCTGCTATTAATCACAGCAGTAATCACATGTCAGGCCTTTGTGACACTAAACCTGTCCCATGTTTACACCAGTGTCTTCAGCTCACATTCACGTCAGGGCTATGGCTGTTAGAGCGGATGTTACAGATGTGCAGTAATACAGTAATCAGAGCACCAGCGTGTGAAGGGCTCAAACACACAGCTCCACTGCCCTCAAAGGTCACTACTATGGGCTTAAGATCGAACTAAACAAATACATATTTTACAATGACCCATTCCAAATGTCTTTGTGAACAGACTTCTACACTCACGTCACTCTCTGTGACTTGGACTTATACCTAAACTCAAAGATATTCTCAAGTTGACTTATTAGTTATTAGTACAGGTTCATGCAAATTAACCTATTCATTTAAAGCATTCTATTATTAACATATTTTCTTCCTTTAAAACGCAGCTATCACTCTCCTGTTTCTACAGTTACTACACTTAATATTGTATTTAAAGGGCCTAATGGAGACTGTGAGTGAGTCTGATGTAATTGTCTTTTTACCATCATTAGGCAAACACAGCTAAACAACAATGAGTCCAAGAAGGCACTTAGGTGTCCTGTGTTAATAACCCATTACAATATTTGAATGAATAATGAATTATGTTCAAGCAGAGCTCCTCGCTGCATTAGTTGTTTTACAATAGAACAACCTCGTCCATTAGCCACAGTTTGAGTGCCTTTTTCATTCACAGTAAAAGAATAAATCTTTGTGACTGTGCTCTTAATAAGTCAGCCCCAGTTCTTGCTTGTGCACCTGGCCTGACGACACAGCGGTGAAGGGGAGAAAAGAGGGAACAATGCCTTGAAGGTCCACTTATCGGCCGTCAGTGGTGTTGGATGTCTGGTTGTGTGCATTTATCCAGCCCATAATGGTGCTGAGCTGCTGGTGGTGCCTATTGTTTAATGATCTCCTTGGGCCTGGGGAGTAAACTACTGCGGTAATCAGAAGGGTAAACTCAGCTATATTTCAATTTGGAGAGGCG
>KN480639.1:4952-23004 GCA_000787095.1 Periophthalmodon schlosseri
ACTTTCTTTTCTATTCCCATGTGGCCTTATATCTGTGTAATCCCTCAGTCGTCCAGTAGGTTCCATAGTGGTCCATGGGCGTGTACTAGTCTATGTGTCTTAGAAGAAGAGGAAGAGGAGAGGAAGGAAGGGGAGGGAGAAGAGAGGGTAAAATAATGAAGAGAGGGCGAGAGAGGAGGAAAAATGAGAGGAAAGAGGAGATGAGACAGAAAGGGAGAGTGGAGGAGAGAGAGAAAGGGGAGGGATAGTGGGAGAGGAAGGAGGTAAATGAATGGGGAGAAAGAGAGAGGAGGGAGGAAGAGGAGAGGAAAGAGGAGGAACAGAGGGAAGATGAGGAGGGGGAGGAAAGAAAGAGGGTAAAGGAATGTAGGGAGAAAAAAGAGAGAGAGGAGGGGAAGAGAGGAAAGAGAAAGGAGAGAGAATAGTGCCCACTGGTCCAGGTAGGTTCCATAGTGTTTTTTTTTTGTTTTTTTTCCAGGAGCACAGTAACCCAGGTCTGAAAAAGCACAAAAAAGACAATTTAGGGGCACATGCTATAAATTAATTGATTTTTTTTTTTCTAGTTAATATTATAGACCTCATTTATATGGTTTATTTGAATGTTTAATTGTAATGTAACCAGAACATAGGTGTTTAATTAATGCAGACAGAAACATATAGTGAGTAAATGTAAGTTTACTAGAGACTTGAATAAGATTATAGCGAATAGCAGTACATCTATCTGTGTAATCCCTCAGTGGTCCAGGTCTGATCCATCGCAAATATAAAATCTGTCAACTGGACAAAACGTTGCAGGAGTGAAGACGTTTCGCTGCTCCTCCAAGCCGCTTCTTCAGTTCTGGTCAAATGTACAGCTGTCACTGTATATATGCAGACAGTGCCTCGTGCTAACACTCCTTAGCTTCGCAGAAACATCCCTGTCCTTGTCCTCTGCGGGGACATAGCGTGGAGTGAGTTTACAAAGGTTACTGTGCGTGTTCGTTTTACTGAAGCTCCCCTTTAAGCCTTGTAAAACTTCAGGTATTAAAAAAGTCACGGAGGAAGCGAGCAGAACGGCGTGATGTCGCAGTGTCGCATGTGAGTGTCTTTTTATTAGAAGAAAAAGATGGTCGGATTGAACCCTCAGACCTGGAGTCCTGTCAAGGTTTCTTCATCAGTAGCTGAGGGTAAACTTGCTTGCAGAAGAGATCACAGCAATTTGAATTAAAATTATGTGTTAAATGACACAGATGCATCAGGCACTCAACACAAATGTTCTTCAGCCTTCAAAAGTCTTCAAACTTCACACTCTACACGTCCTAGTTCAGCACCAGCCTCAGGTTCTGCGTAAGAGGATTCCACCTGGACACCACTCCTGTTGATCCTATCTCTGCAGGAGCAAATCTGTCTCTGTAGCGTTCAGTTTTCTCCCGAGGGACCACGCAGTGTCGCCCAGAGCGGGGAAGATGGAAATCCTGGTGCAGCGGCTGTGCGGGTGGATGTGGTGTGTGCAGTATCTGAATGAAGTACAGCGGCTGAGTGGGCGGGTGTGGATGTGTCTTCTGCAGTATCTGAGTGGAGTACAGCGGGTGTGTGGGGTCCATAGTGATAGTCCTGGTCTTCTGCTGTATCTGAATGAAGTACAGCGGCTGTGTGGGTGGGTGTGGTGTGTGTCTTCTGCTGTATCTGAGTTGAGTGTCTTTTAGCTGTTTTGCTTCACAAAAATGGAACACACTCCAAGGAAAAGCAAAACTTTGGTGACACAATTGCAATTTAATAATCTGGTAACAAACTTTTATACACACCTGCTCCTGTTTTTATTGTTTTATATGGACTGGTTTGTTTTGTTTGTTCTGCTTGTATTGTATTTTAAACAGGGCGCCCAAGTGCTCTCATTGGGTTCCCCTGTATAAATAAAGATAAAGAAAGAAAAGAAAGAAAGAAAGAGTACAGCGGGTGTGTGGGGTCCATAGTGATAGACTTGGCCTTCTTCCTGGCATTTAATACTAGCTAGACATAGGCCTGTCAAGATAATTACTATATGGGCTCATTCAAAAGTAGATGAAACAGTCATTTCTGGGGTCAGTATTTATTTTGAGAACTTTTTCTTTGTACTAGAGATTTTTTGATAATTTTTTTCTGCGACATGATAAGATCGGGTGTGTGGGTCCATAGTGATAGACTTGGCCTTCTCCCTGGCATTTAATACAAGCTAGACATAGGCCTGTCAAGATAATTACTATATGGGCTCATTCAAAAGTAGATGAAACAGTCATTTCTGGGGTCAGTATTTATTTTGAGAACTTTTTCTTTGTACTAGAGATTTTTTGATAATTTTTTTCTGCGACATGATAAGATTTGAGCTTTAGAAGGTAGAATTATGAACTCAAATTCTAGTTACTAAAGTGTTTCATTCTGCTGTTTATTTAGTGCAGCTCATGTTTTTTCACAATATTGTAGATTTAGAATAGTTTTGTGGATAATTCTGCTTTATCGTTTTGCCGTCACAGAAACGCTAACAACAACTGGAATGCTAACCACGCAGATCCTGATTATCGGACAATGAAATACTTTATAATTAGATGCAGGCAGTGCACAGCGGACTTATTTTGGCCCCAGAGAGCTGCTTATACAGGATATCTGTACTGGGGTTAGACACATTTTGTTCAAATATATGGAAATAAAAGTTGGCTACAGAAGCTTTAAGCAGCAGCAGTAAATAGAACAGGGCTTTAATGATAGAGCGCCTGTAGAAATTCAATATCAGGTTAATCAAGTGGGTTTGTTGGAGCTGCTCTGTGCTCACAGGACTTAGCCCCAAACACAAACTTTATAAATGAGTTTCTTCTTTGGTTTAACCCGAGGAGAGGCCAGAGGGGGAAGAGACTTTCGATTTTGGCAGAAATACATACAGACTGGATTGCTACTAACTTCTGTTGCTGTTCTATAGTGCAAAAGTGATTAGCGCTCCTGCCGCTTTAGAAGCTTGTGGGTTCTATGATTAAAGATGCAGTACGTAACTTTATAGATGGATGCTCCACCTCTTGCTTGTTATTTGCTTTGCCCAGAATGTTCCACTGCGGCATTAAACACACACTATCTCCGTAGAGACAAGTTCAGACAAGGCAGATCTATGGAGAAGCAACCCCAGGCGCTGTATTTGTTATATCAGAGGATTCATTACCTATTTATTTATTTGTTTTTTGTATAATGGGATTAGATGAGCAATGAAGCTATAGAGGAAAAAGTCATCATCATTAAAAATACCATTATCTGACAGAAAATATATACTTTATTGTAATTGTTATTATGAAAAAATAATTTGTGACACATTACTAAAACTTAAGAGGAAGTGAGTGTGATGCCACCCATAGCGTTCGACTCTAGTTAAATGAAGCTCATCGAGGCTAGAGCAGTTTAGGGGCCAATTTGGAGACGAGTTCCATATTTGGAATTCCGATCGTGAGTATCATAGCAACGAAAGAGCCAATCTTCCTGCCTTCCAAAGCTGTTGCTCATGTAGAGCTGGTTAAAACAAACATTTTAAGTCGATGGAGCTGAAAGTGCACCCATGTTCACTTCCTATTTGGAATGCGGCGGCTAGCAGGTTAGCTATGTCCATTTGTATATACAGTCTATGGATTCTTGCTGTATATTTTTAAATAGTCAGAGACATGATATTCCAGTTTTTAAATTACTTTTTAAAAACAGTTAGCCTTTGTTGTCCACGTAGGGAAATTTGTCCACTGCATTTTGACCCATCCTTCAATGTCGCTGGGTCAACCTGTCAGGATCAGTGGGACCCACCTCCAGATCTTGAGCTAGTCTTGGTCAGGACTACCTCAGCTGGAGGACTGGACTTAATGTACATGTTTTGGGTTAAAGGGGGAAACTGAAGGGCCTGGAGTAAACCCACCCAGACACAGGGAGAACATGCAAACTCCACACAGACACAGGTAGAACAGGCAAACTTCACACAGACACAAGGAGAACACACAAACTCCACGATACACAGAAGGAACATGCAAACTCCATGCAAAGTCCCTACTCCATACATTTTTTATTTTTTTGTAAAGCACTTTGGTCCACTGTGTTGTTTTTGAAGAGATTTATAAATACATTTGGATTGGCTTTGGATATTGATATGGGCTGGACAGATTCCATACAGTACAATCTCATTTGTAAGACCAAACACTAACTGGCCATAGATAACCTGCCAAATACTCACATTAAAATGAATACACAACATCTGAAGCAATGAACACTGAGCTTTCCACAGCGGTTTCTGTTTTACTGAAAAGACAAAACACCCAAACTTACTCCAACCAAAACAATGTGGAGCCTTTATATGTTCACTCTTTCTTCTGCATCGAGCTGCCGCTGTTGTTATCGTTGAAATTACAACCCCCCTCAGGCAAAAACACCATCTAAAAGTCCGACAAACAACACAACATTATCCAGGAAAAATGCTCCGTTTTCCATTTCACATTCCCCAAAAAGCAGACATGTCTTTACAATCCCACAGCCCTATAACTCCTCCAGCAGACGCCATTTTGGGTCCTTTTGTCCGGGTCGCGCTCCTTCACTCTGAGCTCTCATCACGTTATTGTTGCCGGAGTAAATGACCTTTTGTCGAGGCCTGGTCCATGAAAAGAAGCAGTGGAATGAGAGAGGAGAGAGAGATGGAGAGAGAGATGGAGAGAACATGATGTAATGGCGTGAAAGGGTTTGTCGAGCTGCGCTGACTCTAGTAACCTTAAGACCAGGTGCTGTTGAAGTGGAGTTCAGACGATGTGATAGGACAAGGGCAGGAGAGTGCGGACTTTTCACATTTTTAAAGAAGACATATTGTGCTTATGTGCGCTCTATAGTTATAATCTCTGACACCTGTGGATCATTTTAAATCATAATATTCATCTAAAGCGACTTAATAAAAGAAACAAGTCCGCCGATGTCCTTGTGAGAAAACTGCGGTGTCCGGAAAAGTCATCACAACAAAGTGCCGCGTGCTGTCGGCCCCACCTATGGCACATCACACTAGCCCAACCCATTTTTTTACCATTTGAACCAAAATGGCACGACGCTGCCGAATCCTACACTTATCACCGATTAAGAAAATAAAATTGGAAAACGAAGTACGTCATAGTGGGTGTTTACCGGTGGAGGTGAAAACAGGTGTAGACATCTTAAATACAGGAGAATAAAGATTAGTTAAACATGCATGAATTACCACTATAACATGGTAAACAGCTCTAAAAAGTTGATTTTGAAGAATAGGCCTGATTTAAATATAATGAGCGTAGTTGAAAGATCGGCGATAGTGTCATGCAAGTGGAAGTGATTTTGACTTCGATCGAAACCAATGGCCCAGTCACAAGTCAGATTGAACTAAACTAGGAACATTTATCTTAAAGAAGCAATATTTAACTTTAATAGTGGAGGGTCTTTCCATAGAATGTTCCACAGTATGGCCTTAAACACATGAGTCAAATAATCAAAGGTCATGAAAGAACTCGTTTCCTTATTGTAAGCTGAGGGACCCTCCACAGATCTGACTTATAACTTGTGTCACCTGCTTGTCACCATGGAGATTGATAAGTTTAATGCCATACTGTGAAATATTCCAGACAAAGATTTGCATTTGATATATGAACGTCTTGGATAAACAACTCATAAGAAAGCAGAAGATTCAGGTTTGTCAAAGGTTCATTTCTGTCCTGTGAATGGGACTTTTTTAGAATCGAAATGAGTATCTAGTTTCGATACCAGTTTTAGTATTGAAACTGCTTACTGAGATTGGCATTGTCTCACTTCTGTCAGTCTGCCCCAAGGCAACTGTGGCTACAAAACATCATCACAAGGTATCGATTGAATGAATGCAATTTAACATCTCTAAAATATCTCAATATAGATCAAATGCTTTATTATGACAAGTAAATGGGCTCAAACTGGGGCGAACTTTACTTAGACCAGAGGCAAAAACAGCAAAGAACCAAGGTAAACCACAGAGTTCCACTTTCCTCAGACAGAGTGAGCACCTGTGGTTTTAGTTATCGTTATAAAATGGAAGTAGATAAAGTGTCATTCCTCTTACATAAATCAACTGTAATGGTATTGGACTTGTCTTTATGCCTGTTTTTATGTCTTCTTCTTGACTGAAATCTGCACAGGGACAGGACTCATTGGCTGGGGCACACACACACTCTAAATCTCGTTATTATCGGATTTTTGGAGTTATAAGACCATTAAAATGACATGGTACCTCTCATTACCATAGACTGGATGAAGAAGTGGACCCATAGCGTTCGGCTTCATTCAAATGAAGCTCATCAGGCTAGAGCAGTTATGGGGCGAGTTCCATATTTGGAATTCCGACCGTGAGTATCATAGCAACCAAAGACCCAATCCGGGGCGAGGCTGTTGAAGGTAACGCCCCTTCCTGCTCCGCTAGTCTAGCACAGAGTGGGCACTCTGTCAGTCAAACCTGTTGCTAACGGTGGCGGAGAAGAAAGGCGCCTGATTTGTCTGTTATTAATGTTCATATCTTGATTTACGGACACAATAGCGAAATAAAAACACCAGGATCATGCCGAGCGGGTTACTACGAACATTTTAAGACCAAAATGATGAATTTGACAGCAGCAGTTACAGAGAGTGGGGCGAGTTTTTCAATAGAAAGTGAATTGGAGCCAGAGTCGATGGAGCCGGAAGCGCGCCCATGATCACTTCCTGTTTGGAAGGCGGCGGCTAGCGGGTTAGCT
This sequence comes from Periophthalmodon schlosseri, assembly GCA_000787095.1. NCBI lineage: Eukaryota > Metazoa > Chordata > Actinopteri > Gobiiformes > Gobiidae > Periophthalmodon > Periophthalmodon schlosseri. The sequence continues at coordinate 11,693 of KN480639.1, forward strand.
ATGTCCACTTATATATACAGTCTGTGCTCATTCTTCCTGTTTGAAGGCGGCGGCTAGCGGGTTAGCTATGTCCACTTATATATACAGTCTGTGCTCATTACTCGCATCAGATTTTGCTGTTTACATTTCATTTAAATAATCTTAAATGAAATCTAATCTCTTATATATGACAAAATGATGATGAAATTCAAAACTGTATGAATGCGTTTCCATGGAGTGACTTGTAAAGGTAATATTTGTCCGTACCTTGATTTTTCTGATAACTCTGACACTGCTTCAGACTTAAGAGCTTTTGACTCGTTTCAGTCTCACTGCGGGTCCATCGTTTTAACGCAGGATTCAGTAAAGACTATTTCCTACTTCCTTGATACTTGATGATAATATGGCCACATTATGCCCCACTACAGTTTCAAGTCTCCCCATTTGCGCTCAGTGGCTGTTGTCCTGTTTTTGACGGAGTCCCAAAGCTTTGTAAATGGGTTTGGATGTAATCCCAGCTGGGTTTGGAAAGCTCCTCTCTTGTTTACATTTGAATTAATCTGGCTGAAAAACAGGTGTTCTTAAAATGTTTTGTTCAAATAATGAAAATGTGGAAATTCATTTAAAGGCGCACTATGTAACTTTTACGGTGGGGGACCTGCCTCCTGCTTGTCTATTGCTTCGAGGTAAGGTGTTCAAGTGCCTGAAGGTACCCAATATTTTCCCATATATCTGAGCAATATTTGTCTTGTCCCGTTAACCAGGAAGTGCACATTAGCATGCTTGTTTCTGTTAGCTTTACCGTTACGGCGTAATCTCTACATAACTTTAGCCTCTTCATTGGCCTGATCATGACTTGGTCTGGTAGTGTCACCTGCTTGTCTCCTTGGAGGTAAATTCAGTTTCATACTGTGGAACATTCCGGTCAAAGCAATAACATCCCCATGAAGACAAATAGCATGTAGAAAACCTTACACTAGAAAAGTTACATAGTGCACCTTTAAAAACGTATATTGTTACAGATTCTTTTGTTTATGTTTATCAAAATCTTTGGCAAAATTTAAATTATTTCTGTTCTACCGGGCAGAACTTTCCTTCCATATTGTTATCCCAATCCTCAACCCCTGTTTCTTAATGAACCAAAAGCAACATCGATTTTACGGAAATCCATGTTGTTTGCGTCAGCTAATCTCCACATTTACATACAGATCTGAACAGTTTAAAACCATTATAATCTAAGTGCTTTTTCCAGTCAGTACTTGAGTTCGGACACGAGCTGGACCGTGACTCAGCTTATGGCCTCAGACGCATCGATCGCGGCTTAAATTCCACCTTGTACTGGAAATGTCAGACGACCTAAAGACATCGGCTGTGAAGAAGTGAATCTGCTGTAGAACTAGCAGTGAACTCAAATGAAAGGCATCCCTTTAGATTACTGTCTTTGTTTAAGTGATGGATCGTTACAAGTGTTCTGTTTTAGGCCATTTTGGGTCGAGGCGGCTGCATTTTTATACAGGGAACAGATACAGGGGAAATAGACCGGCAACGTTTGGGAAAAATATCGAATTGTGATTTTCGTGAAGTGAGTTGCAATTGCGAGATTTTGATTTATAAAGTTCACGTTTTAAACACGCCCAAGAGAAGTGACAAAAAGACTGAGGTATTAAATGACAAACTGATCAAAGGTTCTGTTTTATTACAGAATAAAACTGAAACTTGTATCCCATTACAGAAAAGAAATAGTTCAACCTTTGTTTCTGCTCTGGATTCTGCAGATATAATATACATAATAGACTCTTTCACTTGGCCCCATAGACTGTATAAAGAAGTGGACTAAGTGAGTGTGACTGCGCCCATAGTGTTTGGCTCCAGTCAAATGAAGCTCATCGAGGCTAGAGCAGTTATAGGGGCCAATTTGGAGCCAAGTTCCATATTTGGAATTCCGACTACAATTATCATAGTAACCAAAGAGCCAATCCGGAGCGAAGCTGTTGAAGGTAACGCCCCTTCTCACCCGCACCACTGGTTTAGCAGGGAGTGGGCGCTTAGCAACGCTAAGAAAATAGCGAAATAAAAACCCCAGGATCATGTAGAGCGGGTTAATATGAACGTTTTAAGACCAAAATGACGAGCCTGACAGCAGCAGTTACAGAGAGAGGGGCGACAGTTTTTCAGAGTAAAGTGAGTTGGAGCCAGAGTCGATGGAACCGGAAGTGCGCCCATGAGAGCCAGAGTGATGGAACCGGAAGTGCGCCCATGATCACTTCCTGTTTGGAACACCGCGGCTAGCAGGTTAGCTATGTCCATTTATATAAACAGTCTATGCTCAGCCCTTCATTTCATAACAGGTGTATCACTGTACACTCTATGAAAAAGTAAGTTGGCCATCGCCATCTGTCAGAAGAGAACAACACTGTATAAAATGTATTTATAAGGCAATACTTGACAGACTGCCTGAATATCTCACTTGTTTGTTGAACTTTGATACAGGTACTTTTAATACAAGATCACATGATTGTCTACGTCTAAAAACTGAACAAGAGAGACGAGAAGAGAGCGAGGGAGAGGGAGGGAGGAGGAGAGAGAAAGAGGAGAGGAGGAGAGAGGAGTATTGGGGAGAGAGGGAAGAGGTGGAGAAGAATTTTGAATTCAAGATCTCATGATTGTCTACGTCTAAAAACTGGCTGCACTAGAACTGAAATGGGAAAAAAGCTTTTGGTTATTTTGCTTCCCAAAAATGGAATACATTTCAAGGACATGCAAAACTGGATAGATTGGTGCCACTAATGCACTTAAATAATCTGGTGATAAACATTTATAATCACACCTGCTCCTGGTTTTAATGTTTTAAATGGACCTATGCAGTTATTTGGCTTGTTTGTTTTGAAAAAAAAAAAAAAATCTATCTATCTATCTATCTATCTATCTATCTATCTATCTATCTATCTATCTATCTATCTATCTATCTATCTATCTATCTATCTATCTATCTATCTATCTATCTATCTATCTATCTATCTATCTATCTATCCCAGGCAACCTTCCACCAGAAGGTTACATAAACTGAGATTAGATTTTAATTTTATGTTTGAATAATTTGATTAAAAAGTTCACATTTTAAACATATCCAGAAGAACTGACACAAAGACTGAAATATGAACTGAGAAACATGTTTGTACAGATCTAAACTACAGGGTTAGCAGTTTCTATACAGAGTTCAACTGGTAAATAAGTAAGTTGACATTACGATACACTCACATTTTGGCTGTCCCACCTTTGCCAAACAACCCAGTAAGCAATGTTGAGTGTTTGGACGCAGCCCAAGAGTCTGTTGCAGTTGAAATGTTGTGTCTCTTTTGGCTGGAGGGTCAGTGCCATCCATCTACAGAGCTATTTTTAACCCAGTACAACAGAGCAAGACCTTGGAAATGTAAAAACCATCGCACTCTCTGATTTACTCCAGTGCATCCGTCAGACGAGGGTATTTTATGAATGTACGCGTTTCAAAATGACCCCCGCGGTGATGTAATCTGTTTTAAAGTTAGTCTGCGGAGAGGAGCAGGACCTTGGGAAACTTATGGAGGTTAGAGCGTTTGGCAAAAGTTCAAAAAAGTCTGTGTGAAAATGATTAAGATGGAGACAATTTTGTATCAATTAAAAAGAAATGAAGAGCTGCATGGTGACACAGGCAGGATGGTTCTGCCACTTGGCCAGAAGGTTAATGGTTTGTTGTTTTGGATCAGATTAATGAGACTGAAGTTGATATTGTCCTTGAAGGGAAATATAGGGGTTTCAAGGACCTATATTACACTATTTATTTTCTGATCTAGGCTATAATGTTGTTTCCTCATCACAACACACCACATCTCATTTGGCATTTGACATGTTCATTAACTAACCTTACAGTTGTGGGGTCAATCCCTGCTACTGGCTGTTGTGTCCTTGGGCAGTACACTCACTCACTTGTCTCCAGTCTCTGCATTCATGTGTTTTTTCATAAATACAGGGTGAATAGTTCAATGATGTGAACGTTTGTGCTCATGGGCGTAGAAAAAAAAATGAGATTTTAAATAGGACCGACAGCAGCTCAGTTGGTCGAGTGTTTTTTCCGCCGATCTGTGTCCTTGGGCAAGACACTTAACCCCCCTCACCCCCAGAGTCTGCGTACACTGGTGTGTGTGAATGGGCGAGTGGTTCCCTGATGTAAAGCGCTTTGAGTGCCCTGAAGGTGGAAAAGCGCTTTATAAAAATTTGACCATTTACCATTTACCAAATAAGATTTTTTTTTTTTAATGTTCAGATGTTCTAAAACCAGCTCTTAGGGTCAGAATAAGTCTGCTGTGTGCTGTCTGAATCTAACTCTAAAGTGTTTTATTGTCCCAGAACCAGGAAGTGCGCTGTTAGCATGCTAGTCATTGTTAGCATTATCATGAAACTCCACTCTGGTCTCTGAGAGTTGCAAATAGCACTTATAAACTCATCGCGGAGAATAATTAGGATGTTCAGAATGCGTAAGGTAAGTGAGGAATAACTTTGGACCACTGCAAACTGTTTAAAATGAACTGGTTTGTTTTTTTCACATTTTGAAGACTGTAAAAATCAGGTTAAAATGAAATAATGTGTAATTTAATATGTGATTTAAATATGATACAATGTGTAGTGACTGTTTGCCTTCACTTTGCATTTAAATGAGCGGGGATCATTATGTAAACACTGCAGCTTTGTCAATATTAATCTGTGTATTTTTATCTGTGGCCCGTTGTTATCGAGGGTTAATTGCTGTTAATTCTCCTTAAAGGCGTCACGTACTGTGCGTAAACGTGAACACGTAACTCACATACAAAAAGAGGGTTCATCTAGAGGCTCTTAATACACATTAATAATGTAATTGGACGGGATTGAACTACACTGCTCCCTACGACTCTGTGGAGAGGAGGGTAATCACTTAAGAGATGTGTTCATCAGACAAATAAACAGGGACATATGGTTTAATTATGGCTACTCCTCTGTGCTGTGCATTATCAGTGATGATCAGGCCGTCTACAGCGTCTCAGTATTTCAACGCATCGGGTGGAATGAATTATAAAGAACAAGGCAGAACGTGGACTAAAAAAGACTTAAAGATTAAAATCGGAGTACACATGGTTTAAATCAAAGACCAAATCATTTTTATTTATGTTATGGAAGTAACAGTAAGTGACAGTAGCTGGAAAATGGAAAATGTTTAGTTTATGGTAAATGGAAACTGTGACCAGTTTCCATTTACCATAAACTAAACCAGGACGAAACCAGGTCTAAGGACAGGACCAAACAAGAAATAAACAGAGACTAAACCAGTTCGCAATTAGGTCCAAACTAGAGCTGTCAATCAATGGAAATGTAATCAGATTAATCACACTTTTGAATTATGACAAAGATTAATCGCATTACTTATTTCAAAGTTATTATTTAAATGTAACGTAAAACTTAATATGAAGTATTTCCACACATTTTCTTAAGAAATTGTGGAAAAATAATGTATTATTTCACAAATCTAAATGAATTATATAATACTCATAAAACTCAAATGGCCACAGTGTAGTTCTAGCCATTGTATTTTAAAATGAGTCTGTGTAGTCACATGATTCAGATATGACGTAGCCTTAAACCACTCCAAATTTATTGGAGTGGTTTAAGTGTTACTGGTTAGGGACCCTTTATTGCTGCTTGTGGGTGCAACTGTCTCTCATAGTGACAGATACGAGCTGCTAGCGTTGGCCTGCCATCTTCCAGTGTCCTGTAGCAGTTTGATGGAATATGTGTTCTGTACATACACTGTTTATATAAATGGACATAGCTAACCCGCTAGCCGCCGCGTCCCAAACAGGAAGTGGTCATGGGTGCGCTTCTGGCTCCGTCAACTCTGGCTCCAATTCACTTTACACTGAAAAACTGTGGCCCATCTCTCTGTAACTGCTGCAGTGAGCCTCGTTATTCTGGTTTTAAAATGTTTGTATTAATATCCTGGCTGGACATATAAATCGATGTAATAAGACTATTCACTGATCATAGTCGGCCCAGAAAGTCTCATAATGTTTGAACTTCATTTATACAAAGTTGTTCTGTTGATACTCGAGAGATAACTAACAGTTACATAACACATTTGGGTCAGTTTTGTCTTCTTTTATTTGTGTTTAAAGGAAATACATGCTGTTTTCAGTCTCTGCTCTGGCTCTGTACGTGATCTTTGTTTTCCTCTTGGAGCACACGCGACATACGACATCTCTGCGTCGTTCTGCAGCCGGGAGCAGAGTTAGCCATTAGCAGCCCCCGCACCACATATTGAGAACCACTGTTAAATGATGAAACGCTCCAGTGTCAGCCCAAGACAGTCCAACACGTCCGCTGTTTGCCTGTATAAAAACCCAGAGAGGGACCTCCAGCTGAGGCCTGCAGTATGGTAATCACTGAGGGCAGGCTCTGCAGTGGAATAAATGGCCCGTGTATCTCCACCCTCCTCCCTCCTCCTCCCTCCTCCTCCCCTTCTGTGTGCGGAAGCCTGCAGAGGACACACTTAGATTCAAAATGGCGGAAGTTGTTAAGTTTACTGAGGCGTGTGTGGACAGTATTTCTCTGTTTTCTTAAGTCTTGGTGCTCCGCTTTCGTGCAGTGGACAGAAGGATGGTGTCTGTTTTTTGGCTTTAGGTGAACGTTAAATGGGAGTTATTATGTGAAATCGATTTTTATGAGCTTTTGACCATGTTATAACGGTGTTCTCTCATCATTAACTCGGATTTGTATTTCAATTGATTCGTGCATATTGGGTTAATCTTGTATTGTTCTGCATTTGAGGCTTGAGTGCTCGGAAAATGTCTGTTTTCACCTACCCCCTATCTACGCCCACTGCTCTGCACTTACATGCAGTTATTTTTAAAAAGTAAGACTCTTGATCAGACATTTAGGGTTTAAAAACATAACATAGCCATTTTCTCAGTAATATAAACACGCAAATGAAAATCTGGCTCTTACTTTGATGAAATGCCATAATGAAGAGGTGGGGCCTATGGTTAATGGTCACATATTCAACACATTCAACGCGCTTTACATCAACGAAGCACCCATACAGACACTGTGGGGCGAGGTGGGTTAAGTGTCTTGCCTAAGGACGCAACAACCGCATTCATTTGTGGGAGCTGGAATCGCACCGCCAACCTGTGGGTCAGTGGGTCTGACCGCTCAACCAATGATGTTTATGTCGAGAGCGGGATTCAAGCCACCAACCTTTGGATCAGTCGACAAACGCTCTACCAACTGAGCTCCTATCGCCCCTGTCAGTTTTGAATAGGAAGTCAGTGGTCCTGTTTCAATGATTAGGCTGTTTTAGATCAATATTGCGTGTTGCGTGTTTGTCTTACTCACTTACGCTGTGTAATCATAGACTGTAGATATAAATGGACATAGTTACCCTGCTAGCCGCCACGTTCCAAATGTGCAGTGATTATGGGCGCGCCTCCGGCTCCATCGACTCTGGCTTAAACTGTTTGTATTAACCCGCTCTACATGATCCCTGTATTTTTATTTTGCTATTGTGTTCGTAACTCAAGATATGAACATTAATAGCAGTGTGGGGAAGCTGGTCAATGTGGTCAAAAGCAGGAGGAAGACTCAGAAAATTCCTAGTTAACAAAATGTATTGCAATCACCGTGGTAACCCGTGGACAAAATAATACATATTTACAAAAATTAACTGTGCTCAATTTAAGCAAAAGCAACAGAAATTAACAAACTGAGGAAAAATCAACGTGTACCAGGCGACACTGATGTTCTTCCCGAGAGACTGACTCTGACTCTCCTAAACAGGAAGCACCTCCCTCAGGTAAATACCATTTACTTTACAGGTGCTGTAGGTTTAACTTTAGCAGGATCTTATAATCAACTGCATACTTTTGAGGGCCTAAGTCCTTTTAACCCAAAAGTGTTAAAAAAAAAAAAATTAAATACTTAAACATTGAAACAAAAAAAAGAACTTAAACCAGTTCTCCCCTCCACATGGTCCGGCCCACGACCTCATCCAAGGCTTTAAAAATGGCCGACATAGGGCACGCCCCCTTTTTGTCTGGACCATGTGGAGATTAAGGTAAGAATGGATCCATATGTTGAACTGAATTGAATAAATTTAACCAAATAAAATATCTTTAAAGTAACAGGATTAAGTGTGGTGTTTAAATTAAAGGTAGATTAACTAAAAGATTAAACAAAACAAACAAACCTGGGACAGTTATGTCTAGTTGTTTAGTTGAATATTGAAAAATTATAGGAAATGAACAAATGTGTGAATATAAACAAAACTAACGTGAGATTAACGGGACAAAGGCCCACAAACAGACAAATCAGGCGCCGTCTTTCCCTGAGGTCGCTCCCGCTAGCGTTAGCAACAAGTTTGATTGACAGCATTGCTAGTGTGAAGACGTAGACTGCGTAGGCCTGTCTCAATAATCGCTACATCAACTCATCGTTCAGTATATGAAAGATGGAACAGTATATTTTTGGGCTCAGTATTTATCGAGGGGACTTTTTCTTTGCAAAGTTGGGGAGATTTGTTATTTTGGCTGTAATACGATACGATTTGAGCTGAAAAGGTTGAATAAGTCACATCTATGGCTAAATATTGGTTCATTTGGCTGTTTATTTGTTGCAGCCCAGGCCTTTTAATGATACTGTCTATTTAAACAAGTTTTATTGGGATTATCTTGCTGTATTTTAATTGTACCATTTTTATCAGTGCCATAAAATAGTTTCAGTATTACTGTTTATTGCTATCTCTATAACAATATACCATGCTTCAAAATGTGTTATCATGACAGGCCTAAGACTAAGGCTACTCAGTTTTTAATCGTACCATTTTTATCAGTGCCATAAAATAGTTTCAGTATTACTGTTTATTGCTATCTCTATAACAATATACCATGCTTCAAAATGTGTTATCATGACAGGCCTAAGACTAAGGCTACTCAGTTTAGTTACAGTACGAGAGCAAAAATGACTGTAGCAAAAGTCTCTCTCTGGAGAACATCTACAGAATAAATGAGATTTTGAGCCTAAAGTGTCAGAGTAAGATGTAAAATGGTCCTGAAGATCAGTTGTGCTGATTTAAGCTTTTTCTCTTTTCTACTCGTTCACTTTGTGCCACAGAGCGAGGATAAAAACAGCAGTGAGGCCTGGAAAAAGACCTCATCCTCAGAGCACAAGGATCATTATGCAGAGGAAAGTCTGTGTTAGCGCTGTTGTGGTGTTAGCGATATTGTCGTATTAGCGCTGTTGTCGTGTTAGAGCTGTTGTTGTGTTAGCCCAATTGTAGTGTTAGCGCTGCTTTTGTCATGTTAGTGCTGTTGTCATGTTAGAGCTGTTTACGTGTTATCGCCGTTGTCGTGTGGTAGCACTGTTGTGGTAGCACTGTTGTCGTGTTAGCGCTGTTGTCGGGCTGCACTCTCCATAGTTATTTTACTAAGTCCAGAGTCCACTCCAAAGGCTAAATGAAGGCATCAAAGAGCCAACACAAATGTCTTTTCTGTCATTATTAGTGTGTTTTAAGAGTCTGCAGAGCCTCCACAGTCTGCATTTAACCTGCTCTGGGCGTTAGCATTAGCATTAGCCACAGACGTCAACAGGGGCAACGCTCAAATTTACAGGTCCTCAGTACAGAAATACAAAGTGGTATCGGATCGATGATTTGGTCTGAGTACTTATTGATATCGATACCTGAAACGTGTGGTATCTGAGCTTTTGCAAATACCAGTATCGTGTCGGAACAGTCCTAGTAATTACTGGGCCTATCCACATGAAACAAAACTCGCATAAAGTTCAACGTTTTCTCTGTCGGTGTAAATAAACAAAAGTGAAATTATTTTTTGACAATAGCTTCAGAAAGTGGTGCCATTACTCAACTCGAAGACGTGATTGTTGTCAGTTGAAAGGACAGAGAGAGACATCGCCGCAATCTATAATCTGAACACAACCAATACCACGTACCATTTGGCGTCGAAGCATTTTTCGCAAATACTTTTCTTGTGATGTTGATGATGTTTAGCTGTGACTGCAAAGACGTGACTGTTTGAAGCTAGCATGGGAGATAGAGGCTTCTTTCACAGTTTGTGGTTTGTTCAATTTGTCGCAGGGTCTGAGCGATAAATGGAAGAGCAGTGCATCATGGGAGGATTACACGCAGAGGGCGACATCATTGTTTCTGACACAGCTGAAGACCAGAGTGTGATGTGTGATTTAGTGTCAAACGAACTGGATTTGAGGGTTAGGGAGGTGAAATAGACGGATCAGACTTTAGCTACAAAGCGTCTATACCGGAACAAGTCTATATGGGACAAAGCTAGCACTGATTCTGTTTTGGAATCTTTATACGTCACGCTTTTGTTGGTACAGTTTATGCCGTGAAATGGAGGCATAGCTGAAAGTATTGTTGTGTTGTCACGATGATACTGGATAAGATTAGAAATGACAACTCAAGTCTGATATATTGAGTTTGCATATTGAGCTGGTTTGGAGAAGAGGGAGTATATGATACAGAGGAGGGAGTGAGAATATATGGTGCAGATGAGGGAAAGTGAATATATGGTGCAGAGGAGGGACAGTGAATATATGATGCAGAAGAAGGACAGTGAATATATGGTACAGAGGAGGAACAGTGAGTATATGGTGCAGAGGAGGGACACCAAACAAATAATCCATGAGTTATATAGATATGATTATATAAAATAGAACTTGCTTAATCCTAAACCAAATCAGGTCTTCACTTGGTCAAAAGTAAAGTTGGAATGTCTCTGTCATCGGTTTTGAAGTCATGGGTGTTGATCTGAAAAATAAAGGCACGCTGTGTAACTTTTCTGGTGGAGATTTCGCTGTACCTGCCTGGAATTTTCCACAGTATGGCACCAAATATATCTTGCATTTATTCCATTACAGGTGTTGTTATTGTTGTTTAAAAAAATACCTTAAAACACAAGTATTCTTACTGTGAGGGGGCTTACCTCTCCATAGATCTGACCCGTACTTGGCCTGATGGTGTCGCTTGGGTGGTTCCATGTAGATAAGATAAGCTTAATATTGTGGAACATTCCAGGCAAAGCAAGAACATCTCCATGGAGACAAGCAGATGACAGAAAATGTGTTACATAGTGCCCCTTTAAAGCCCTATATATGTGTTTTTAATAAAAATGTGTGAAACTTGTAGTCCACAGATATAGATAGACTTATTGGTCTGCCATTTATTCATTCAGTCACACTCAGTGACAAGTTCAGCGAAGATTCTTGCCCAAGGACACAACTGCAATATGCTAATGCGA
>KN480642.1:21018-33887 GCA_000787095.1 Periophthalmodon schlosseri
AAATCTTTCACTGTAATTAAGTTAGTAGAGCAAATGGTAATTTAACCATCACTCACAGGAACTATAATAAAAATAACATTGAAATACAAATAATACCCATTTCCTTCTTACCACTAGCAACTTTAAAATATAAAGTATTCTGTAAATGAATTAAATATTTTCAACATGGTTAAAATAAATTAACATAGCCCACTTAAAATAGTTGCAATTATCAATATGTTTTAACAGAAGCCCAACCAGTCCAGCCCGTCCCGATCCCGTCTGTCCCACCTGTGCCCTATTCTTTCCTTGTGTTTCCCCAGAGCCTTTTCTGCTATCTCCTTTGAGGCAAACTGCACGAAGGCTTCCCCTGTGCTCCTCCCCTGGTAGTCCACTGGCAGAGTAATCCCATTTGGCACGATTCTCAACCCTTCAACCCAAGCACACATAAATACATTGGTCGGTAGATAGTCTGGTAAAATTTAAAAGAAAAATCAAACCCACATATCACTGGTGACAATTAAAGTACTACATTATAGATAATTAGTGATCTACTGAGTATGCAGTATAGTGTAATGATGAATGAGGTTGCAGGAGTTTGGTTGAACTAAACACTCACAGCAAAGACTATTCTGAGTATTTTGCCTTTTATGTGAGTGTCCCTGGTTTCTTTTTAGTAGTAGTGAACATTCACATTTAGTGAGGTGTTCAATCTTCATTTTAATTCTAGTTTTATTTGCACTTTGATCACAGCACAGGGTGGCAAATATATTCATATTGAAATACCTGAGAAGAATTGAACAATTTCCTCCTTGCTACATCCAAATGGAAGGCCTCGCAGTCGCAGCATGCAGCCACTGCAGCTGTCATAATCGGCAGGACCACAGCGCTTTAGCACCCAGTGCATCTCACTAAGATTTGACTTGAAAACTGAAATACGCATAAAACACGTTATTACATGACATAAATGACAAATTATGGTTTTAAGATATTTGTGTTCATGATTTACCTTCTATGTACCTGTGCCCCATGTATTTTCTGTCTTTGGCAAGAGCATTTTTGAAGTCTTCTGCAGATTTTAGTTCAATAAATGCCTCTCCACTGGGCCGGCCTTCTTTGGAGTAAGTGAAACACACCCCATTGACTTGACCTACAATGTCACAATCTGTAATACAATTCAGAGGGAAAAAAAAACTTTAAATCAAGTCTTTATCTGCGTGTTTACAGATGGATACAATAAATCATGAATGTAATGTCACCTGAAAAGAAACTGGCCACTTCTTCTTGAGTGCAGGACCAAGGCAGTCCTCTGATCCTCACCACGTACCCCTCCTCGTTTACAGACATCCTCCTGCCATAGCAAACGCAGAAGCAAGAGCACATGACAAAGAATCACAGAATATACATACATGGATAAACATTTCTGACCACAAATGAACGTGTGTGGTGAATTGACATAACAGTGAGCCCAGAGCGTCACTTACTTCCTACTAGTTAGTTTTAAGCGCTAGCTACTTTCTGAAATCCATAGGAAGCCGTCTCTGTGTTCAGGCACGTCCACAATCACGAAACCTATACTTAAGAGGGTCTTCCATGAGTTTTTAGGACTTGCATGCAGGATATCCACTCATTTCTATCAGTTGATGCATACATTTCACACAAACCACCATTAGCAGTTAGCAGCTAATATCTGAGGCTAACTGTAGGACAAGACAGCGGTCAAATGAACACCCCAAACTACACACGGGTTGAACAGTAACATAGCCAAAAAAGTATTGCGATTTACTATTAATAAAGAGCACTATAAAATATAATAACGACATTGGTCGCATAGTAAGTTATTTACACACAATCGACTTACTACCGGTCTCCTCCGATCACCTCCTGTAGAGCGATAAGAACCCAGGTATGATATCGCGAGATTTAGTGAGTGCATGTTTTATTTATTATGAAAACGTACAGCATCAGTTTAGCTGTAAGACAATTTAAGGAAAACGCACAATGATTATGGGTTACACAAACTTTATCTATTCTTGATAATAAAGCATACGTGAACTGTACATAATAAAAACATATATACAAGAAAATAATACATGTGAATTTCGCCGAGCAATCAGCAGTAAAAATGCTAACTCACTGCATGAGCAGCTGGACTTGTAGGCATACAAATGAATGTCTATTAGACTCATTTGGTTGGCGCAGTTCTGGTGCGTTCAAAGTCCATTGAAAAGTGCGACACTTTGTTTCAGTCACTCACTCACCACTGTTAACCCAACAGGCAGCAACGATCCAGTCAGACCACCACAGGTTTGATTCATTAACAAAATGGAGATTCCAGTTTATACCTTGGATGCTTTCACCACCGTACCTTTTAAGGGAAACCCTGCAGCAGTCTGTCCTCTACAACATGTAAGTACAATTTTCTTACAAAAAACTTGCACAGCTTTTTCCCCAGCACTGTTTAACCTGAGCTAAGTGCACCATGTTTTCATCCAAATTGTAAATATTATTACAGGAACTGACTGAAGAAATATACCAGAAGATCTCAGCAGAAATGAACTTGTCAGAAACAGCTTTTATTATCAAACTGAATCCATCTGACAACTTCACTACAGGTGAGGCAGTCGTATTGATAGGCCTTTTTATATCCATAATATGGTACTACTATGTTATTTCATAACTAAACTGTGCAGTAATTAATCATTATTAATAGATCTGGAAAAAAAACAACAACGACGACTCAGGATGTACTACATAGTCTATTTAATTTGCCCTCTTGTGGGGCAGTTGAATGTCTCTAAGGTTATTCATAGACAGTATTTTCACAAACTAAACTCCTGTCCTCAGCATTCTGAAACCTCACTCTAAACAATGTGAAACATATAGAGCTAAGACTTGCATTGTTGGGAAGTGGGAGAACAATGCAATGAACCCATTTTAAAGCCACTGTTTTCTACTTATTGTTTGACAAACACACAGACAGCATTCTGTCAGACTGCACACCATGAGATTTCTGAAAAAATATGATAGAAAGAAAATATGTTTTACACAACAATAACACTGTTTTTCAATAGGGTCAAGATTTCGTCTGCGATGGTTCACACCAACCACTGAAGTGAATTTATGTGGACACGCTACTCTGGCTACTGCAAGAGTGTTGTTCCAATATGAAAGTAAGTTAGTTTCAACACTTCTATAAAATATAATTAATGACAAGCTTAGAACCCAACTAACCTTTCATAGACAATGTAAACAACAAACTCGTGTTTGAGACCAGAAGTGGAGAGCTGTGTGTCACCCGCTATGGGGACAATTGTGTCATGGATTTTCCTCTCAACCCGGCTAGTCCTGCAGTAAGTTTATTCACTCAAAAGTTTAAAGGCAATAATTCAAAATTTACTCAAATGTAACATTTTGTTTTGTTAGGATCCAAATGAGTTCAGAGACACAATCAAAGTATGTTTTATAAATATCTAAAATGTCAAGCATTTTGTTAAATATTTGTTGTACATTTGTTATCATTATCTTGTGTTTTTATCAGGCAGCTATAGGAAGCCTCCCAGTTCAGGAGGTATACCTGAGTGCAAAGACAAAGAAACTCCTGATTCGATTGGCCGACAGGTGTGACAGGTAACCACACATTTGATGTTGGCATTTTAATATCAAATGTATTATTTGTTCACTAACTACTATGTTTGTGGTTGCATTGACATAGAACAGAATTATGCAACATAAAAATTGATCCCATTGCCTTGCAAAGAAGTGACTCAACTGGAAAAGTCAAAGGAGTCATTGTCACAATGATAGGTAAGTATTACATAGAAGAACTGTCTACCAATATAGATAAGATCATGTTGTTTGACAACAGGATCTCCAAATGAACAACCAGGATATGACTTCTACTCCAGATATTTTGCTCCATGGTTTGGAATCACAGAGGATCCCGTCACTGGTAGGGTCAATGTATCATTTAGACTGTGTTAAAAGTGGGGCAGTTAATATACACAAATTTGTTTTGGCAGGTTCAGCTCACACTGTCTTGGGGAGCTATTGGGCTGAGAAACTAGGAAAACAGAAATTACTGGGTAATAAACTAACAACATTTTTCTAATATTTTCCAGTTGTATTATAAAAGTGGTACTTTTTATGATTATAGCTTACCAATGCTCAAGCAGAGGTGGAGAAATGGAGCTAGAAGTGAGAGACGATGGAAGAATCAACATATCTGGGACTACAGTTACTATAATGCGGGGAACAATCACCATCTAATGGATAGAGTTGAACAACAGATTTACTAAAAGTAAACTTGTGAATGTGCCGAGTGCTGACTGAAATTAAAAGAGAAAAATAATACTTGATGCTTATTTTATTTATTCAAATTTAAAATGTTAATTAAAATGTACAATGCAAATCTACACATTGTTTAGTAATTATAAAAAAAAAAAAAAAAATTAATCCATGAAGGGGCATCAACCTCAATGGTCTTATTGGTCCAACTATGTCATGAAACAACACATGGCCCCTGATTATAGTGCGTGTGCACTTTCTGTGTACAAAAGGTGCTACAACTTATCTTTTATCTAAAATCAAGAGGCTTTGCTACTGTTAATGTACAAAATCACAGAAATGTGAGCTAATGAAATTATAAGGGAAAAAGGCATCAACCAATTACCTCTGTAAAAATTGTAATTAAGTACCTTCCAAATAACCTATTCACAGTAACTGCCATGTTGGAGGTCATTGTGGTGTCATAATTGTTCACAGTTGAAATCTGAGGAGAGTCTTGTGGGCAGCAGGAGAGAGTTTAATCATGTAAAATGTTGGTTAAGGAAACCAGGTGTTATAGAAATCAACATTTAAATCAGACATACCCACCATGTTATAATGGTTTTCCCTCAATTTTTTTTAATTTTGAGTAATTCATGCATGTTTGAGTAATCCCATATCATCCTAATTAAGCATAAACAAATATATATAAATAAAAAATGGTAAAAAGATTAAGAAATCAATGCTGACCAAAAATCAGCACGATTCTTTATAAAGATCATTACATTTGGACTGGTAAATAGCTCTTAAAATCTTAATTATAGTACATTTTTAGTTACATTTTTTAACTTAAGCTGATTTTTATATGATACATTAGCAAAAAGAGGATTTAAGTAAAAGTAGAAGAGGTGTTAATGAACCTGTTGATTAGCCATTTTATATCAATTCTGCAGTTTACAGTTACCAAAATGTAAAATAATCACCTACATGTGTTAATTCAGTACTTAACAGGTTTTCTTTAAAATTCTAAAAAAGGATATCATGTTCTCTTGCTGGAGATGTCCGAGCAGCTTCTCCACAGGCTTGTACCGTCGCAGTGTAGAGGCAGAGCCCACCATCAGCAACTTGTGTTTGGCTCTGGTGATGGCCACATTTAAACGACGCCAGTCCTTCAGCAGTTCTCCTAACTAAGAATAAAGACCAAAGGAGTTTTATTTCTATGTTTCAGAATATTTACGCTGAAATTGATAAACAACTTACATTTCCCTCCTCTGTAGTGCTCCTCACAAAAGAGAGCACAATTACACTCTTGTCTCGTCCTTGGTACTTGTCCACTGTATTGACTTCAACTCCGATAAAAGCGGAGGACTGAAGCAAACCAGAGATTGATTTCAACTGCTGCCGATATGGGGCAATAACGCCTATGTCACTTGGTTTACACCCAGCCTGTGTGACGGTGTGAAAAACAAATGTATAAAATGAAAAGTGAAAAGAAATATTAATACATCTTATGAATACCTTTATCAGTAGTGACAGCAATAAATGCACAACTTCTGCCTCAGTTTGATTGCTTACACCGCCCTGCTCCACTGACTCCAAAGCCGGCACCTTGAAGAAGAAATTACAAATAATTACTAATGTATTCATTAATCCCATTTTGATTTCATAGCAACCAACCATTGAACAGTCCAGGAAGCAAACAGCATTGTCTGGTAGTAGTGCGTCTTGGATCCATGACAGGTCATGTTGCGAGTGGCTCTTCGAGTGGGAACTGAGCTCTGATTGGATGGAGAGCAAGAAGGGCAGTGTGACCTGGGCACAGGCTGTACGCTCCGAGCCACACTCCAGACGGCCTTCATACATGAGCAAATTACTGAGAGCCATAATCTGCCTGAGGGGGCACAATATGTTATTTAATATAGATTATAGTCCAATGGATTACGCAACAGTGGCCCATTGATTATGTCTGTACCTGTTCATTCTGTATTGTACATTTAGTTGGACGACTGCTTCACTGTTGTGCTCTAATCGTTTGAAGAGGCTTTCGTCCATACCTAAAGACCTATTAAAGAACGTTTATTTTTTTACTTGTCAAGTACCATCTGATCAGTGTCCATTTGTTCAAGAATGAAACAATTATAGACAGACACAGATCATTTAAATATAGATTTATCTTTACCTAGCTTCATGGTTTTGCACTATTGGCGGCAGTTGTTGATGATCACCCACAAGGACAAATCTTTTTGCACAGAACAGTGGCCCGAGGCAGATTGGCTGGCTGATTTGTGACGCTTCATCTACTATGCAAAAGTCAAATTTGCGCCGGGAAAAGATTGAGTGTTTTATCCCCATACATGTTGTTGCCACAATCAGCTAAACAAAATAAAACAATGAAATCAATGTCACTGTGACCAACAGTTTAATTTTAAAGAAGCAAATCTGACCTCCTTATTATAAAGTTCCTCTAAGTCTGACAGCGACTGAACTCCCTTCTTTCGTGCATTTTCTTCGGTGTACGGTAGAATTTCTGGATGAATCTGGAGCACAGATAGTTAATTTAAAGTAAAAGGTGTACATTGCAAAAAATGATTCAAACCATACCTTTTGCCCCTGGCCCAAACGTAGAAACCCAATCCGAAAACGCTTAAGTTTCAGGAGGATGTTGTCAACAGCAGAGTGGGTGTAGCTGGTCAACAGAACACTGAACCCACATGCATGTAGTATGCGAACCTAAAATTTGTTTCATAAAATGAATACAGAATTATTTCCAAATAATATGATAAAACAAGAATACTCATTGAAAAAAAATAATATTCCCCAAATTACCAAAGTGCAAATGGTGGTGGTTTTGCCTGTGCCCGGCATCCCAACAATTAAAGTGTAATCTTTAGATAGAAGAACCTTCTTCATTGCCTGTTTCTGAGGTTTGTTGAGACCTGTAATTAATAAAGTAAATAATGAATCCACAATTACAAAAAATCCTTTAAAATGTTTTTAGTTCTGTACCGACCTTTAAGAATATTGGCCACTGTGTCTTTGGCCTCTCTTGGCAGAACTGAGCTCAAGTTAGAGATGAACTCGGGTGCCCGAAAGTCAATAATCAGTTCTCTCAAACGATCACTAAAAAATAAACAAATTCAAACGTGTCTTATGCACTTGATGTGGATGCTGCGGTCAAGCATTATATACAAATACTTGATAATTTATTCCCCTGTACTAAAAGTAGTTCACAGGTTATTTACCTCTCAGGGGCATTCTCCATGAGCCTGGACAGATTTGTGAGGTGAGAGCTCAAACCCACCACACCTTCGTCACTGTCCATTCGAAACCAAACACTCTTGAACTTTGATACATCCCTGAAACACAAAACAGCAGCAGCACAAGTAAATGCACAGGTATTACCTATAAGTTTGGCTAAACAACATCAGCTAACATTGCATATTTCCATTTACACTCACTTGTCCAGAGTACAGCTGACAAATGCACTGCTGACCTCACACACGCAGCCTGTTGCTAAACCAACAAAGCGTCCCTCCTGGTCGCTAAGAACTATGCGATCTCCAGAAGCCAGACCACCCCCTGACCCCTGAGAGCTTGCACTACTCCTCCTGAAGCAGTGCAGGTAAACCCCATCAGTCTGAGTCACCACTGCACCACTGAGCTGCAGGTTACCAATGCAGCTGCCGTTCTTTTCACTGTGACACAGCATACAGCAGTTAGATGGAATCACACAGCATTTGTGTACTCTGCAATACTTTGCAGAGTAAATACTTTGTACTTTGCAATAATTCAGTCGCTGTATTTACACGGTCAGTAAAAATCTAGAATAATCAGATGTTTGTAAACACATACCAATAATTAAATCATCAAAAACGACTGTCGACATGGGTCAGTTAATTGGTGGAATAACTCTACATCTTTAACATTTTAACTGTTTATATGACATTTCAATAACTCCAAAACTCCAGATATCAGATAATTATCAGATTTTTGGTATTCATGTAAATTTGGACAGTTTATGATGGACACAGCTAAATACAAGTTAAGAATTTTTCCCTTTATCCTGGCCTTTTTTGCTTTATTTTACTATGCCTCCATTAGCACCTGTATTACTACTATAATAGACGGAAATGATAATAAAGCTTTACAGATTCTGATAATAATTGAATAATGCCAATGTGTAGTAACTTACCCTTCCTCAGGTGATAGCAGCCATACATTTTTGCGTCCATTTTTAGACTCCATTGTTTTAGCCTCGAGACAACAGAGCAGGAGCCAGTGCGAAAAGTATCTCAAGTGTGAGACAGTTATGTGACTTGTCTCTTGATCCAAAAAGTCACGAATTACACCTTCTGGTAAATGCTCAGAATTAACGTCTTGGGCTCTGAAATTATACAAAGAAGTAGGCTGGGATTTAAAACAAACAAACATTGGCACTCAGAAATAAATGTAGTGTTAATTATGTACCTCTCATATAAAGCACAGTTTCTCCTCTGAGGACAGTATTGGCAGGTTTGTCTGTTTGATACAATATCAGGAAGTCTACACAGATGACTTTTATCATTCTTTTTCTCAAGAGTGTGATTAATGTGATGAACCAATGTATTTCTTAGCTTCACCAGCTCTGCACAAATCAAAGTATTTTTTTTTATTGTATGGATAAAAAAATGTATAAAATATCATATTTTTGCCTTAAAAAGTATACCTCTCCGATCCATGTGCCCAGCTACAACAGGATGCAAGTTACCAGTTTTTAGGTAAAGCAGGAAGCCAGTTTCAGTATTGTATCTCTCAGAGCTCATCAAAGTGTAAAGAATCACCTAAAACAAATCACTATTAAATACAATGAAAGACAAATACTTTTTCATAACTAATGAGACAATTGATATTTACTAACCTGACTGCGGTGCTCTATGGAGTTAGACTCTTTGCCAGTTTTAAGTTCAAGGGGAAGAGTTTTAATTTCTGACATTCGGTGACTTGCATTTCGTGGTCTTTGAATAGATACTTGTGCTGTCAAATCAATTTTTCCCTTTAAGCCAAATCTTGGTGACCACACATTATCCTCTATGTCCGATAGTTCAGTGATGGTGACAGCTGTATCCTGTGCTCTGCCATTGTGGGGGCTAAAATTTGACAATAAAAACAAATTAACACCACAATCTATTACTAAACAACATCTATGGACATACATTTTGAGATTTGTGATTTTTGGTTTGAGCGCATCGAGGTAATCTCTTGCCCACAGTTCAAGTGAAGGCAAGTAATCAAGTAGTTCCTGCTTCATCTCTTCTTGTGTTACCCCCAAACTGTACCTGCAAAATATGGGAGACATTTTCATGGTCCGTATAACACAGTATAATTTGGATGTCAAATTTAGTCAGTTTTAGCAATACCTACATGTCAGCCAAATACCGAGGACTGTGCAGGGCCTGATCTCCCAGTTTATAAAGGTTCTCTGTGGAAAAGTCTTTGGCCATGGCTGCCTTTTGGAAGACTTCATGGACCATAGTGCCATTCAACATCTGCTTAGAACCACCATCAAATGTCTGACAGAATAAAAAATAATTTATTAACCATACTGGAAGCCACAGTAAGCAATTTGAAGAATGGGTGAAGAGTGGGGAATGACATTCGGTGTAAATAGTCACAGAATTGCGTTCACAACGCTAAGGAGTGAACAGAATATAGCATGTGTGCAGAGAACAAACACCTGGGTAATAGTGAAGCATATAAAAAGGCTTTTTTTTAATTCTTACTTTGAACATGTCACCTAGCACTGCTCTTCTCATGCATCTAATGCCACTTGCGATACTTGTTCCTGAGATCAGAGTGTCTGGGTGCAACACCAAAAACCCTTGCTCCCGGTCCACTATCCAAGATCCATTTTGACAGCAACCCTCAAGGTGTATGACATCACCACACAAAACAGGTGACATCTCCCTGAAATAAAGAAGTACAGTGTTCATAAAAACAAAAAGTATAGCTGAACATTGTATTTTATTATGAATATCCAATAGAGAATAAAACAACTAAAAAAATAAAATGGATTCGCAATTTAGTTCACCTACAGTTCCAACTGGCAAAATTGAGTTATTCATATATTGTTGTTCCTGAATACCTACTGTACACTTTAGCAACAGTGTTTTTTTAAGAGAGGAAAAAAAAAAAAACATTTCCTGGCACAATGCCAGCACAAATGAGCTAAGGTGGAATTATGCTTTCACGATTGCTTAAGAAAGTGCCATTACTCAATCCTAAAGATGTGATTGTTGTCAATTGAAAGGACCTTGAGTCATAAGATTCATATGACAAGTTTGAAGAGCCAAACCCAGAGTGAGTTATAAAGGCCCCTGCTCTCCATCTAAAATTATTACTTCATCAAATTCTATTATGAACGCAACCTATTAGCCAGTCAAAACTTAAATTCATTTGCTATACAGCTTGACCGAACATCATTACCACCCATCTTTCAGCAGACACGTCTCGGTTGCTTGTAGCGATTTATGGCTTGAGATTGTCAAAGTCTTTAAACCAGGTCTTTCTTCAACATCTAAAACCCAATAACGGTTATTTGGTCCTGCTGAGAGGATGACATGGTCTGGAACTTTCCTGCAAAATCAGAAATCACGATTGGTAAAAGTGTATAAAACGAAGACTAAATATTCACATTGTACCTCAGTTTTTTGGGTTTATTTTCACTTTCCTCTATCTCCTCTGTAAACCAGTCATCATCCAGCATGTTGTCCAGTAAATGTGGATCCAATGCTGCAGCGTTGGTAAACATGGTAAAAAAATAACTTAAATCATTATTATTACCATTACTATTATTATTACACAGAAGAGAAAAACATTTCAAAAAACATACATAATTTACAGAAAATATACATAACCACTACCTGACGTTGTTGTTGGCTGGTTTGCTGGTTTCTCTCCATTGGATTCTTTCGTACCATCCTTGACTTCCCTATCTGTTAAATCCGTTATAACTGTATAGCATCTGTCTTTGTTGCCATGATCTGACTGTTCAGCAACTTCAGAAACTTCTGGTTTATTTGGTCTATTTGTGGTGTTCTTAGACTTTAAAACCACATTCACTGAGTTTGTTTCTTCATGAATTAATGCAATTTTTGGTCTCTTTGCTTGTTGTGAATCTTCAGGAGGGCTAAATAGTCTTTTCATTGATCCATTTCCTCTTCTCACTACACTTTCTTTCTTTTCCTTTGCAGCAGAGAAGTTTTTGAATTTAGGGCTACGACAGAGAGGAGACACTGAGCCAATATTTTCTAAACTAATCAATTCTTTTCTTGGACTAGGGCTTAGTTCATTTCTGTTTTGACTTGTTGGGGTCTCCGGAATAGAAATAAGAAAATCAGGTGAAGTTGGAGGGTGGTTCTCCAAATCCAAATTTTTCCTTTTAGTTGGTGATTTTAGCAAAAGTTTAATTGTAGTCACTTCAGTCTTGGCAAAAGCTTTTGAGGGTTTAGTTGCCACATCCTGTACAAAATACAAGTTATAATGCACTTTATCAACGGAATAGTATAATTCAATATGAATGAATAAGAATCACTACTATACCTTTTTTGGAGGACTAAAGAAGGACGAAATGGTTCTCAAGCCTCCTTGTGCAACCTATTAACAAGATGAGAGTTATAAAATAGGATTGTATTATAAAAATGTGCCTATTAATGATTAACCAAACACACGGAGGTTCTAGTTTCGTGTATTCAGTCAAATAATCTTTCTATCTAATCTAATCTTTCTATACTCCTTGCTTCCATTCAGATTATGTTCATACCACTCAGTTTAGGGATATCTGCTACAGAGAATCATTTTGAACAATTTTGTACATATTTGTCCAGTAATTTCTACACTGCCACTACCACTTATAAGTTTTATATATTTGCATTTAGTTTCATTGAGAATGCATAGGGGACTTGTAAATTTACCTTATGGGAGAATTAGTTATTTGATTGATTGAACAGGTAGCATCGGTGACAACGTAGATTGATTAACAGATGAGTAGGTTTTAATGAGTTCTATGTTATATTCGAATACAAAATGTGAGTAAATTCATAGATCTTACCTTAGTTTTCTTGAGTTTGCTCATGATGAAATGCAGTGTGTACACAACTCTTTCAGATCCAAAGCACTGTGCTGTTAGAGAAGGTTACTTTTGCCACTAAAAAAAGAAAAAAAAATGTGCATCGCACTCATCTAATCCACATGTGCTCCCGAGCTCATAAATATTGCGTGTATAGACATTTCGCTTCTTTAAACGCTAGGCCTTTCTTTCTTTGTTTATGTCTGGACGTTGGATTTTCGAGCGCATTTCGCGCAACGGAAGTGTCATTTAAAGATTTCCGGTATACAGTGGTGCCATCTGGTGGAGTAAACGTGTATTCCTGTTCGCAGACCAGCAGATGGCAGGACCAGTCTTTCTCCCCTCTCCTGAGTCCACTGCAAGGCTATTGTGAGTTTTTTAATTTTTAGTCTGTTTCGTAAGGAGTGCAGCATAAAACATAAATAAATAAATAATAGCCTATATACCACTATCTTTTATTTCAAGTGTAATAAGATCTCAATTTATCCATAATTATATATATGTATATATGTATATGTGT
>JACM01025512.1:0-14498 GCA_000787095.1 Periophthalmodon schlosseri
GCCTCCTGATTGGCTCACGCGGTCCCGAAAGCGGAGCGCGAGGGAGACTGCGAGGAGAGGTTGTGCGTTCCGGCTTTTCGGGGTGATTACGGTAAAAAAAAAAGAAAAGAAAAGAAGAAAAATGGAGGACGAAGATGGAGAGGACAATCAGAAGAGGTGAAAGAACCGCGGAGTGGACGCCAGGAGGACGTCTCCGTGGCGACCAATCAGACGGAGACACTTGAGGATGGCAATTTGAACAGGGCCAGCATTGGGTTGGTGGTGTTTGGAGAGCTCGCGTAGAACAACAAGTGCTTCAACAAACTTTACTATTTGCCAGAGTAAATAAACGCTTGCAAAAGGGTGTCTGGTGCTGCTGTTGTGTTCTATGGCAAGGCACTTCAACTGCCTTGGTATATGTAGCCCACTCTTCTTATCCATGAGGCTCCTCTGTCTGTAGATTAGCAACGTTTATGCCAGTTTTCATTGTTTTAGTATTATAAAGATGTTGTTTATATCCAGATTTAGTCCTGGTTTAGTTTTACTTAAGATCTGGTTTAGTCCTTATTTAGACCTGGTTTAGGCCTGAGTTAGCGCTTGTTTATCAGCCTGAGATTATTGAGTTTAATCCTGGTTTCCTTGAACTGTTTAGTTCTGATTCAATCCTGGTTAAAGGCACAGCACGTAACTTTCTGCAGGTGGAACGTCACCTGCAGGATTCCATGGAAATAGAAAGTTAAAACCACACTTTGGAACATTCTCGATGAAGATAGATATGTTTAATACCATACGAGTCAGGTTTGTGGAGATGCCCGCTCACAGTTTCTTTTCTTTTATTTATTTATTTTTTTGGTTAAAAGTTACATGCTGTGGCTTTTAAGACCACAGTTTCTTTTATTTTATTTATTTAATTTTGGTTAAAAGTTACATGCTGTGGCTTTTAAGAACTGATTTAGCTCTGGTTTAGTCCTGGTATATGGTACAGCCCCGGTTTTAGACCTGGTTTAGCCCTGGTTTAGCCCTGGTTTAGCCCTGGTTTAGCCCTGGTTTAGTCTTGGGTTAATCTTGGATTAGTTTTAGTTTAGACCTGGTTTAGTCCTGGTTTAGTCTAGGTTTAGTTTTGGTTTAGACCTGGTTTAGTCCGGGTTTAATCTAGGTTTAGACCTGCTTTAGACCTGGTTTAGACCTGATTTAGCCCTGGTTTAGTCTTGGTTTAGGCCTAGTTTAGTCTTAGTTTAGTCTTAGTTTACACCTGGTTTAGACCTGGTTTAGTCCTCATTTAGTCTCGGTTCAATCCTGGTTTAGTCTTGGTTTACACCTGGCTTAGACCTGGTTTAGTCCCCATTTAGTCTCGGTTTAGTCCTGATTTAGTTTTAAGTTGGGCCTGGTTTAAGATCCATTTAACTCTAGTCTTGGTATAATCTCGATTCATCCCCATTTTAGTCCTGGTTTCTATGTTTTTTCCCCTTTTCCAATGTGATGCCAACAAAACAACAACAACAACAACAACACACTCCCAGTCTTCACACTCTCAGTCACATTGATATTATGAGACAGCGCGTCCCGGTGGTTGGTGACAGAATCCCAGGCAGCAGTTGTGTCAGGACCCGGGACAGCTCCGCACCGCTCCATTGGTTTATAATGGGACTGTTTTATAATGGAACTGCTACCTTCAGGGTGGGGCTGTGTGATGGAGGGATGAATGGGGAGAGAGGAGAGGTGCTTAAGCCGATAGTGAAGTCTTCAGTGGAATTAAAGGAGACTAAATCAAATGGAAAATTGTACTTTATGAAGCAAAGTTGTAGTTTAAAAGCTGATTTTTAATGACAAAATCACATCACATTAAGCTGTCAACATATACAAAAATACACTACCAGTCAAAAGCTTGGACACATCCTCCCATTCCTTTTTTTCCCTTTATTTTTACTACTTTGATATGTAGAATTATGTAGTAAAGAAATATATGTATGTGTATATATGTGATTTCATTTTTTTTTGTTACATAATTCCATACATCTTGCTTCATATATTTGATGTCTTCTGTATGTATATAAAATGTAGAAAGTAGTAAAAATAAAGACAAAGAAAATGAGAGGTTTGATTTTAAAGTTTAGAAAAAAGTTCCTTTGTCGCCAGCAGAGGGGGCAAGGACTCCACTGCTCCTCACCTGCTTGTGCTGAGTCAAGTCCAGATCATTAAAAATTAGCAGACGAAAGTAGAAATATTAATAACCCACCCCCCCCAATCCCTGATCTCAAGGATTGAGATCAGATTAATTTAATTTAAAGAGGGAGTACTTTACTTTAATTAATTGCTAACACATAACATATTCAGATCACCATGTTACCTTTTACTGTTTTGAAAATGCTATAATCGCAGAAAACAACGTATGAACTTGTTTCACTTTCGTTTTTGACATTCTGAGTCTTCCCTCAAGTAAAAGTGAAAGTATCACATGAAAAAATCTACTTGAGTAAAAGTATTAAAGTACCCGTTTAAAAATGAACCTAAATAGTAAAAAGTAAAAGTATTTTGCGCAGATTTTGAGGTCTTATAAGGATTCAAATGTAGCGATTTTGATACTGAATAGTGATTTCGGTGAAGTAGAAGTATTTAGAAATTGTTACTTGGAAAAAGGGTGTACAATGTATATTTGTTGTTACTACTACAATCATACTCCAAGTTAGAGTAAAATGAAAAATGAAGTAGTTAGCTGTACAACATTACCCATTTGGATCCTGGGTATAAAATTTTTAT
Source organism: Periophthalmodon schlosseri (assembly GCA_000787095.1). Classification (NCBI taxonomy): domain Eukaryota; kingdom Metazoa; phylum Chordata; class Actinopteri; order Gobiiformes; family Gobiidae; genus Periophthalmodon; species Periophthalmodon schlosseri. Next base: position 2,737 of record JACM01025512.1, read on the forward strand.
CTCCAAAGACCCAGTGGGAAAAAAAAAAAAAAAAAAGATTTAGGTTTTTGTCATATAAATCAAGTTATGGAATGCTAAAATACATAAAAAACACAATAAAAAAAAAAATCAAATAGATTTTTCAGTACATTTCTAAATCCCAGTGAGTAAAAGTAAAGATACTGAAGCAAAAAAATACTCAAGTAAAAGAAAAATATCATATGGAAAAAATCTACTTAAATAAAAATGAAAGTACCTGTTTAAAAATGTACTTAAAAGAGTAAAAAGTAAAATTATTTCACGCAAATTTTGAATTGAAATGTAGTGATTTTGATACAGATTTGTATTGAATAAACTCCTCAGGTCTCCAGCAATAATGAAAAAAGTAAAATGCACAGATACCTGTTCTCAGTAGCAGTATGTATGAAGTAAAAGTAAAAAGTATCCAGTTTAAAATCTACTTTAGTTTAAAAGTACAGATACCTATTTATTTTTTTTTTTTACTTAAGTACAGTACTTTACTACTTTTACTTTGTTACGTTCCACCACTGTGTAGGATTTGGTACATTGTTTTAGGTTGACATGAGCAAAAACCCTTAATATATTTATTGAATACAAGGGCATGTGTATAAGTATCTTGATAGTTTAAATACCTCTGTGTACTGTGTAATAGAATCCGTCCAGTGCTCTTCCCTCACGCAGTATTGAGCTGCGTGTCTGTATCTCTGCCCACACACCCATAATGACTTTTACTTACCTGGGAACGCCGGGATGAGCGGGAGATGATCTAAAATCGATGCCCGGAATTACAGAGCACCCAAGGGCCTCCGCCGCACCCACGGGCCTGCGCCGAGCTGACGGGAGAGGGAGGCGTGCTGGGTAATACCTGGGGGAGAGTCAAATAAATATTTTAACTTTTCAAGTTCTACTAATATATGATTGACTTAAATATGATTCAACCCTAAACCTAACCCCTAACCCTAACGCTAACTCTAATGCTAACGCTAATGCTAACGCTAACCCTAACCTCTAACCCTAACTCTAATGCTAACGCTAACCCCTAACCTCTATTGCTAACTCTAATGCTAACCCTAACCCCTAACGATAACTAACGCTAACCCCTAACGATAACTCTAACGCTAACCCTAACCCCTAACCCTAACGCTAAATCTAATGCTAACTTTAACGCTAACCTTAACCCCTAACTCTAATGCTAACTCTAACGCTAACCCTAACCCCTAACCTCTAATGCTAACTCTAACACTAACCCTAACCCCTAACCCTAACTCTAATGCTAACGCTAACCCTTAACTTTAACGCTAACCCTAACGCCTAACCTCTAACGCTAACTCTACTGCTGACCCTAACCCCTAACTTTAATGCTAACTCTAACCCTAACCCGTAACGCTAACTCTAATGTTAACCCTAATCTTAGCCCTAACGCTAACTCTAATGCTAACTCTAACGCTAATCCACGCTAACCCCCCTAGCAAGAGCCAAACCGTGTCTAAATTACACAGTAGTCATGATTAGTCTAATACAACTAGATGACAACACCTTTATTTTGTTAAATGAACGTTTAAATTGTCAGAAAATGGCTTCCTCTCTCTGCATTTTGGCAAACAAGTCCACATACGGTCGGTTTTCATACAGCACATCTTATTGGGCTTATTCTTTTACACTGGAGGTCCGGGGGGGAGATTTTTCCCAGAATGCCGCCGGACTTTGGCAATCGATAGCTTAGCGGTTGAACGTGATTTGGGGCGACGCAAGCTCTTTAGGGCGTTTAGAGGAATCAGAGGCTGCAGATGTGAATACAAACTATGGAAGAGGGGGGCGGTACCTTTCCTGAAAAGCTTTAAAAAGATCTTGAGCTGTATCAGAACGTTTTGGGATTTTTTTTTTTAAATTATCGTCGCGGTATCAGAATCAGTATTGAGTATCGAGTCTACTCCTTAGTGTCGAAGTCAAGTTTGAAATTGTGTGTAGTTACAAATGAGAGGTAAAATGTGCTCACCATTATTACACAGCTAAGAAAAAGTATTTAAGTTACTATTCAAATATTGTTATATAAAAAGATATTACTCAAGTATAAACAAAAATACTTGAGTAATATAGAAAAACACAGAAAAAATGTTTAAATGTAAATAATTAAAGGAACTGCATGTAAGATTTTGATTTTAAATTCCATAAACATGACTTATCTATGTCTCCAAATACGAGTTAAACATGATCAAATCAGACATAGCTTTTACTGATTCTGATTTATTCTTAATTACAAAAACATCTTCTGAAACCACTCTCTCTGTTCCACTTTGTGATGTCATGTGGTACTACAGGAAGTGCTGCACTGTGTTTTCAAACTCCATACAGCTTCACTAGAATCACTCGGATAATTTCAGCCCTGGAATTGCCAATCTCTGCTGAACTAAAGGTAAAAGGTAGATGCTAACTTGAAAACTACCACTACATGACATCACAAGGTGGAACAGAGCATTTTGAGCTTTGGAGATGTGGACAGACTAATGATAATAATAAATCCAGGTTAGTTTTTGATGAGGTAACATTCTAACATGGCTTAAAGCTGACAAGAGTCAATTTTGCGTAAAACAGGACCTTTAAATGTCATAAAAGTCCATTTTGTAGAATAGATCCCTTATTTCCTGAGATCTTCCATATTGAAAACTGCTAACAAGACCAATCTAAACAATAACATACTAGTCTAATCCACCTTGTACACTTGCCCTGTAATTGATAGTGATGGGACTTTTGGCTCTTTCATGAGATCTGAATCTTTTGGATCCGTTCATTTCAAAGAGCCGTTCAAAAGACTGGCTCTTTATGACAGAATGACAGAAGCCAATGTGAGAATTCTGTACTGATTCTTGTGTTGGTTCAGCGTGTAAAAATGCGTACAGATTTGAAAGAAAAAGTGAGATTCGGATCTAACCGTTCACATTAAGGAACCGTTCAAAAGAGCCGGTTCATTCACGAACGTCACATCACTAATAATTGACTACCTGCGTTAGCTGGAGTCCTTGATACACACTTGTAGCTGCTCTCCATTTGAAGTACTGCTCAAACCCCGCCACGCTTTGTGAGTCCTTATCAACACACACACATTTGTTCCGGATACTTCTCCTTTATGTAGTACAGTATAATGTGATGAGTGCAAAATAGGGCTGCTCAATATATCAGAAAAGTATCGGTATCGCGAAAACTGTATCGCCAAGGTTGCTAAAAGATATTCACCCAAAACCACTTATTAACACGTTTTATAAGTTTCACTTTTGTTTTTTGATGCTCGGAGTCCCTCCTCGCTTTGCTCTCCACGCTAAGTCACTCCCCCTTCAGAGCGCTCTCACAACACAATCAGCATGCGTCCCGCTAATGAAACTACTGCACATCGCATCAGGTTTGTGAAGTTATAGTCTGTTGTTTTGGATCACGCATTTGTATATTTATGGAAAATTGCCAAACGGAAGCGGTTCAAATAGTGTCCAGGAGAGATTGCTAGATTATTCAAACATGCATGGATGACATCTAAAACCACTTCAGGCATGTTTTTGATGAGGGAACAGTGTTTTAACATGGTAGAACGCTCCAAAAAGTCAATTTCGCATAATACTGCCTCTTTAACGCTATTAAAATTGTAGTTATCATTAAGCAACGATTACCCACTCCCATCCAATTATTTCTATTTTTTGTCGAAATACATTGATTTAAAAGTCTGTCAAACTTTATACAGAAAATGACTGCATCCTACGCGTTTGACCAGCGCACAAATGCTAGCTGAGTCTTCTAAATGAGTATATTAACACTGTCCATAGCTTGACGGACACGTGAAAAATCCACTGGGCGTCCTCGTCTTGCCTGTCCGGTCGATGCTAAGTGCGTGCGTACATATCCAGTCCCATTAAGATGTAGCATAGCGTAGCGCGTGTGTTAGCATGCGGCTAGCGTGCGCGCGGTGATGGATGGGGGCGCTAGCTAGTGTCTCTAATTGTGATGTCGGGTTGTGTCTGCGCGCGGCCGCTGACAGATGTGACATATAGGGAAGCGGAGGGGGAAGGGTGACGTGTTGTGGTGGTGGAAGGTGGTGCTGTGTTTTTCAGCGTGGATTGGTCTCACTTGATTTGGACAGTTACGCAAACTAGATTTTTTTTAGCTTTCCACAAAGTTATAACGTTGTTTCCTCATCACAAACGTGCCTGAAGAGGTTTTAGACGTCACGCTTGAGAATTTTAGCGATCTCTCCCAAGCCCTATTCAAACCGTAAACCTCCGTACGGTCCTCATCACAACGTGCCTGAAGAGGTTTTAGACGTCACGCTTGAGAATTTTAGCGATCTCTCCCAAGCCCTATTCAAACCGTAAACCTCCGTACGGTTAGCTGTAAGATTCTGTGCAACGCTCCGCCCGCAAACCTACGTCACCCACGCTCCCACACGATAATTCTCCATAAATATACAAAAACATGATACAAAACAATGGAGCTCAACAGTGACATCCTATAGACTTTTAGAAAAATTCAAATATTAAAATTCAGTTCAAAGGCATCGCAGAGGCTAACAAGCTACATGCTAACTTATACCCATAACACGGTTGTTTTAAGTCCAAAAAGGCCGCTTAAAATGCAAGATTCTGTGAAATGTTTTAATAACTTGGCAGTTTATAAAGTTTCAGAAATAGATTTATACGTCTTGTGGTCATTAGTTGCCACGTAGCTGATTATCCCCGAGCTTTTGAACTTTTAATATACATTGTTTTTGGAAAGTTTATGAGAAAAATGAATGGGAAATTTAGCTCCGGAAGCGCGGGGTGGGTTGTCACTGTTGAGCTCCATACGCTACAACTTCACAAACCTGATACGATGTGCAGTAATTACATTAGTGGGATGCACGGTGATTCTATTGCGATATCACTCCGAAGGGGGAGGGACTTAGCGCGGAGAGCAAAGGGAGGGAGGCGTAGCGCGTCAAAAATGAAAACAAAACGATAAAAGGTAAAATGGTGATCTAAATATGTTATGTGTCAGCAGGTAATACCCCATAGAAGTAAAATACCTCCTCTTTATTTTTGAAGAACTCATTGGTAATTAATGTTTTAAAACGAAAACTATTGTGTCTTCATTTCAGACTATAACATTTTAGAGTATAAAAAGCCCCACTGTGTAACTTTTTAGCCAAAAATAGATTAAATAAATGCATTTGGATATTTTTGTTGAAAACCATTTTGATAAGGAGTTTGTGTAAGTGTGAACACAGCCTTGTTTGGCCTGGAGCATAGACCATAGACATTTATAGACGCGAAATTCTCTGTCTCTGCCTCAATCCCTTGGCTAGCCGACGCTAGCCGGAGTTACATCAAATCAAACGCTCCTTTTCTTAAATATATTTCAAGATATTCATGTCATTTTTCTTGTTTCCTCACAGTCACATGTAAAAGTGGAAGTTTAGTGTCACTAGATGTTCACCAGAACCACACAAGTTCAGAAATCTCAACTGAAAGTGGTTAGCCGTTAGCTCGCATGCCACTTTTATGCTAATTATGTTCTAAAATGAAACGCCAAAAGTTTTACACACTCGACAATGACTTTTAATGAGGCTCTGACTTAAATGCGGTCGATGGGTTGGTACGATAGACTGTATATGTAAATGAACATAGCTAACCCGCTAACCCCCGCGTTCCAAATAGAAAGCGAGCGTGGGTGCGCTTCCAAATTCGCCCCTGTAACTGCTAGCCCCAATGAGCTTCATTTGACCGGAGCTAAACGCTATACCAGCTGACACCCTCTGGATCATTCATAAATTATGATTTTTTTGCGGGCTAATGCTAACGGCTAAAGGAAAAAATACAAGGAACTAGCTCTGGTGTTCCAAAATCTTCCCGAACTAGCTAAGTTGCTAAGTGGACGATAGCATTAGCACCGAACGCCACGTCTACTAATTATTATATGTATATTTGGAGTGGCGCCACCTCCTGCTTGTCTCCATGGAACTGCTGTTTCTTTGGGTATAATATTCCACAGTATGGCATTAAACTTTAACTGTCTGTTACATATTGTACCTTACAGTAAAGCAGATTAAATGAGGCTAAACACAATGGCTGGAATCGGACCAAACCTCCTTCCTAACTTCGGTCCAACCACAGCCGCTAAATCGTATCATTCAGAACAAAATACGTAACATCTTTTAGCTAAACCGCCGTGTTTGTTTTTATCCGAACGGCGCATGTGTCTCTCTGATTGGTTAATCTGGAATCGGGGAGACAGGATACGCTTCAAGACCCGCTCGTCTTTGTAAAGTTTTGTCAAAGTGTGCGGTTCTGTCTGGCCGGGTTAAGTGTTTGGACTGTAGCAACGGCCAAAAACGTCATAATTTTGGCCACGTTTAAATGCTAAAGCCCATAATGTAAGAACAGGCCAGTAATGTAATAACTATAGTGAGCCTAAAACATAATCACATTTTACAAATACTACAGTACTACTACAGTATTGGCTGCAGTTGTTTTATTATCAGCGAAAATTGTCCTCGTCGGGCCAAAGATACAATAACAGCAATGGTGGAATGTAACGAAGTACAAGAAATAAAGTACTGTACAAATTTTAAGTAGCTGTACTTGTGGATACTTTTTACTTTTACTTTACTACATTTGAGAGCAGGTATCTGTACTTTCTACTCCACTACATTTTTGAACAGGACTGGAAAAGTAAAAGTATTTTTTTATGATTGTATGAGACCTGCTGAAGGCTGAGGGTTTGTTTTTATGTTCGGAGTTTGAACAAAAATATACAAATAAAAACAGCTAGAAAAAAATTCTATCAATTCAATTGTTTCTACTGAACAAAATCACTACATTTGAAGTTTTATTACATCTCAAAATCTGCACGAATACTTTTACTTTTTACTGTTTAAGTACATTTCAAACGTTACTACTTTTGCTTAAGGAGATTTTTTTCATCCATTACTTTTACTTGAATATTCTTTTGCCCTGGTATCTAATCCTGGTACTTTTACTTAAGTAACAAAATTAAGTACTTCTTCCACCACTGATAACGAGCCAATAAAATGTGATAACTTCTTGCAGTGTTTCTCAAACTGAGGTCCACGTACCACTGGTGATATGTGATCTCCTTGAGTTTGTGGGTTTGGCTCATTTAGAATTCATTTTATCCACTTTTTGCCCTCCTTTGGATCATTTCTTGTTTAGAACTACAGTGGAAACAATGTAGTCCACTTTTAGACCAGGTTTAGCCCTAGATTAGACCTGGAATAGTCCGGTTATAGACCTGGCTTAGATCTGGTGGCACTCGGAAAGCCAAACTTTTTTACATTATTGGCAAAATATTATTACGTTTTTGGCTCGCCATAGTTATTCTGTCATTTCTACTGTTATTACATTATGGGTTTTAACGTCTTCAGCTGCTACATGGACCACCTAATGATGTCATAAGGTGCAACCAAGCATTTTGATCTTTCTCAAACGTGTGAACGAAGGAAAACACGGCTAAGGAAGCTAAACATATCCCCCTCCACCCGGTTTGAGCTCATGCACTCGGCTTATGTGGATGTGCGCCTGGCAGGTCGGTTACGCCGCTTTTACGGTGCTGTTTTCCTGTTAGCGTCGTCCGTGGCCTCTCCCGGGAACGCTGGGAGAAGCCGGAGTGAAGCGCGCGGACAGGACAGGCCAGGACGGGTGTCAGCGAGGATGAGGAGTCCGGGGAGGAAGATGGGGGCAAACGAGGTGCTTGTGTCTGCAGTGAGGGATGTAATGTGGTCTAATGTAATGTAATGTTACCGAAATGTGGTCTAATGCTATTTTCTTACACGTACCCAGGTTGGCTATTACAGTTTAAATGGCATTAGCTTCAAAGGTAACACTTTAATAACTACACTTTAATTAGCCTTAAATTATATTACGCAAAACTGACTCTTGTGAGCTTTAAGAGTTGTGTTTTGTGAGCGCGTCTACATGTCCAAAGCTCCAAATGCTTTGTTCCACCTTGTGATGTCACGAAGCGGTAGTTTTCAAGTTAACGGCTACGTTTTACCTTTAGTTCAGTAGAGATTGGCAATTCCAGGGCCGAAATGATCCAACTAAATCTAGTGAAGGCGTGTAGAGTTTGAAAACACAGTGGAGCACTTCCTGTATTACCACATGACATCACAAGGTGGAACAGAGCGTTTTCTGTTTGAGTTTTCAGCCTAAATATGCAGGATTTGTGTGTTAAAGATGTGTGAATGAAACGAAACACAACTCCGGGTTTGTTTGTGATGAGGAAACAACATTATAACATAGATGAGAAAGTAACGTAATATGGGCCCTTTAATAAACCAGGGCTGTGAATTGGGAGGTTATTATAAAGTAATACTGATCATTTCTACAAATATATATGAATTAATCTACAAAAACAGATAAGTCCAATTTAAAAAAGTGACTGGAGGTTTGCAGGTTACTCTTCATATAGAAATGTTTACAAAAGCCATATGTATTTTACTATTAAAAAATATTATTTACTTCCTTCTTGAAAAAAAAACAAAAAAAACAAAAAACAAAAAAAACACTATAGATTATTGTCACTGATAAGACCTGTGGAAAATGGGAACACATAGAAAAATACTTAAAATATATAGAAAAAATATACAGATTTTTTTTTTTTTTTCAAAATGGAGATTGTCTGTTTTTGCAATTAAACTCTTCATATATTTTTTTAAAAATATTTGTTCAATTTTGAGGAGTAGCTTTTGAATACTTACTGAATACTGTACATGTTTATCATATGGAAGAAGTACTCCATTTTGTTACTTAAGTAGAAGTACAGATTCTGGAGCAAAAGAAATACTCGCATAAAGGTAAAAGTATCACATGAAAAATCTACTGAAGTAAAAGTATTAAAGTACCCGTTTAAAAATGTACCTAAAGAGTAAAAAGTAAAAGTATTTTGCGCAGATTTCGACGTATTGTAAAGCTTCAAATGTAGTGATTTTGTGCTGAATTTTGAATATTTTTGTTTGCTCAAATTATGAACTTATGAACCTCAGCCTTTTCAGCAGGTCTCAAACTATCATAAAAAAAAAAAATAAATACTTTCACTTTTCAATCCTGTTCAAAAATGTAGTGGAGGAGAAAGCACAGATACCTTCTCTCAAATGTAGCGAAGTAAAAGTAAAAAGTATCTTTGTATTTCGTTACATTCCACCACTGTGTATATTCAATTTATGGAAAAGCTAAATGAAATGCAGTTCCCCTCAAGTCCAGAGGGTGGTGCTGTTGTACCTGTACTCCTGCCTGCTCTGCTTCAAAACTTTCTATACTCCCCTTCCCCTTTAGCAGATGCACGAAAATCAATATTGACTTGGTATCAGACTGAGCACTTGTGGAATTAAAGTAGAAATCATTTTGACAAGATGTATTTGACTAAAGCTAACACAAAAAAACTTTATCATAAAACCATTAAACCGCAACTTTAAAATCTGGAATATTTCAAGCATTTTAACTGTACTATCATTTTTAGCGTAGCTTTTTACAACAAATTTCAGTTTCAGTTCAGTTTTTATGTATTTATTTTTATAAAAATTTTCTGCTTTATTTATGTATTTGTTTATTTATTTGCGTTTTAATTTTTATTTATTTATTTATTTATTTTCAGATTTTGTCTCCAGTTTTAGTCAAACAATGTTACGCAAAATAATATAAAATTTATAATATATTCGGTCAGCCATTTTTATTCTTTAAAGGTGTAATACGTAACTTTTCTGGTAGGTGGTGTGCTACCTTCTTGTCTCGATAGGGATGTTACTGCTTTGTCTAGAATGTCTCGCAGTATGGCATTAAACTTGTCTATCTCCGTGGAGACATGCGGGTGAAGTTGCTATCGGTTACAGGTCAGATCTGTGGAATAAGAGCAGTAAGAATGCATATTTTTCAAGGCAATTTCTACCTGTAGTTGAATGAATGCAAGACAGCTATGTTTAATGCCACACCGGGGAACGTTTCATTCAAAGCAATAACATCACCATGGAGACAAGCAGGTGACAGAGCCTCCACCAGAAAAGTTACATAGTGCTCATTTAATTAAAACTGTACTAATTTTATTGAACATTAAAGGGCCTGTACCCAATTTTTCCCATGTATTTGCGCAAAATAAGTCGTCTGTTTACTGTCTGCATATAATTATCAAGTGTTTTATTATCCGGCAATCAGGAAGTGTGCGGTTAGCATGCTAGTTGCTGTTAGCTTTACCGTAACTGCTCTATGAGAGTTGTGAAAAGCTTTTATGAACTCATCATGGTGAATAATTAGGAGGGTCTGAATGCATAAGGTAAGTGAGGAACAAACTGCAAACCGTTTAAAATGAACTACCGTATTTTCCGGAGTATAAGTCGCATCAGCCAAAAAATGCATAATAATGAAGAAAAAAACATATATTTCACATATAAATCGCATCTGAGTATAAGTCACACCCCCGGCCAAACTATTAAAAAAAGTGCGACTTATAGTGCGGAAAATACGGTATTGACAAAAATATCTGAACATTTAAAACAAAAAAGTGATGATCATTAACTGCTTTTCATTTTTAACAAGTAAAAGTTTGAGTCCTTTGTCCTTGTGTTTTTGCTAGTCTGCTGCAGCTGGTTTAAAAATGAAAAAGTGATCTCCCAAAGTGGTGTTGCTAGCAGAATTTTTGGAGAACATGCTGGACTTGTTCTGGAGGAATCTTTAATGAGGAACACAACTCCGGACAGTTCACTTTTCCCGGGGAGCGAGTTGTTGGAGGCACATTGGTAAACAGAGACAAAAGTGACAGAATGTGAATGTGAATATATTTTTGGTGTCGCAAAGTTGTTTACACAGCCAGAAAATTGACTTAATGTTTTCATATTTGTCTTATTATTTCAAATTTATTGGAACAAATAAAAAAAAAAACTTGTAGTAAAGCAATATTAAAGGTACGGTACCATTTTTTCCGATACAATACAAATTTTCTTGCCCCAGTACAAACATATAAGCCGCTCTTAGGGTCAAAATGAGACTGCTATGTACTGTTTGTATCTAATTACATCATGTTTTTACCATCCATGAACCAGGAAGTTGAGCTGGGGCAGTGTTAGCATGCTAGCTGTTGTCCACTCCGGCCTCTGAAAGCTGTTAACAGATACATTGTATAAGCAGCTCATGAAGTCAAAATAAGTCCGCTGCGTACTGTTTGCAGCTAACATCAGTGTATTTTTACCCCGCACAAACCAGGAAGTGCGTGTTAGCATGCTAGTTGCGTTAACGATACCGTGAGGGCAAAATTCTGCTCTGGTTATTTCAGTGTATTTTTTATGTCTCCTTAGCCTCTCCGTGTTACCGTAGATTTGTACGAGACGAGCAAATAACAGATCCTCCAATGGAAAAGTTACACAGGGCAGCTTTAATCTAAGTCTATTTAATCACTGAGTTGATGCTAATCCCTCCCACAGTAGATTAGCGTGGCGCGTTGGTCTATAGGAGTCCGGTAAGCATCCGGTGAAGTGGTTGGGGGTTATCGCTCTGTGAACCGCTTTTCAGTCCATTTAGTCTCACTGCTCCCGGGGCCATTTGACCCCCCCACCCTCCCCCCCTCGGCGCGTTCGTGTGGGCGCCGTGGCGACAAAGGACTGTTTACACGCGCACGCCCGGGCTCAGGCTACTTCCATTTCCCGAATCAATGACCAACGTCGGCCGTATAGGATCAACACCACCACGAACCAGGCCGAAGGGATGATCGGACAGAGAGAGGGAGACATAGTGATAGTG